>JAUKPT010000087.1:5083-28820 GCA_032273505.1 Nanomia bijuga | reverse complement strand
CTTAACTCAAGCAGCTTAAAGATACAACGACGTTGCCTATTGGTTAGAGCGCGTAAACATGATTCTGATTGGTTCAAATTTGAACAATCTAACCAGGTGTGCTTTTTATATCTCTCGCGTGTGCACTTTTTTAAAACTCGACAAAAGAATGATTAATTATTAATAATTTAAATCTTCTAGCAATAAACTTCAACAGTGCTGGAAACAATACAACTATTGTCGTTATGTAAGCAATATATAAAGAATAAAATGGCAAATGCAGGATTATTGTGGAATGCAATGTTATGATAATGAAAAAAGGAAAAATCGATCCTTCATACGATGGTATTAAGTTGAATGACGGAACAATTATCTCCGCAATCAAAAACAAAGAAACGTACAAGTTTCTTGGAGTACCGGAAAGTGAAACCCACGATGTAGACAAAATCGTGGAAAAAATGAAAATGAAAGTAAAACAACGTACGAACATTATTTGATCATCCCCCCTTTCGGACTACAATAAAGTTGCCGCTACAAATATTTTCGTCCACTCAGCTATCGAATACTTTATGTGATCAGAAAAAAATTAACCTTGGGGATATACGAGATATCGACCTCTCCAGCAAAGTATGCGCTTCAAACGAACACGGCCCTATATATTCCAAGAAATAAAGGAGGCCGGGGATTGAAATGTTTAGAAACAACATACAAAAAACACAAAATTGTCGCTGCTATGAACTTATTGACAAGAGATGACCCTAGAATGGAATTTGTTCGACAGTTTGAAAGGAAAAGAATAAAAAAACGAAGAAGCTCATGTATTGCAGATGCAATTCGATTTGCAAAAGAAGACTTCAATATGAAATTTGATGCTCTTGATAATGGTTTTCTTGTTGAATATGAAAAGAATGGTGAATCAACCACAACTTCAAACAAAAAAGCAGTTAAAGATCTAATGAAGCAAACATACACTTCTCAATTCTTTGTTCTCATCATCATGGCAAGGTAGTATGTTTAGTATCAGACATAATGATAAAGATCTCGATCTTAATGAATGTTTTTTATGGTTGGATGAGTGGAAAGATGCACCTGTAGAAACAATCAATGACTTTCACAGTATATATCTTCAAAAAATCCCTACATTAACGTTTAAAAGGTTTCGAGTAGATAAGAGTATAACATCAACTATCTGTAGATTATGTTCAAATAGAAAGTTAAACACTTTACTACTGCTTTTTTACTACATATGGACATATCTTCGTAAAAAATACCAAATTTTGGTCATTATCGGTATCAATTGGACCCATTTTGGGCCTAAATGGTCTACAAGACCAGTAATATATGGCTAATATATGTTAGCATTATTGTTAATTAATGATATCATGTCGATTTGATTAAATTCTATATCATATAATAGTGGTTTTAGGACTTTATATCATGCAGTTCACATTTATGTATATCTGGCCCTCAATATGTAAATCGTTAATTACAACCTCATCTAATTATTTTTATCAATGTTTTTTTTATACCACCTAATGAACTATAATTTATCTTTGATTTAAAAAAAGCAACTTAAAAGGTCATTCCAATCTCGAGATATCGTAACTTAAACTTAATGGCCTCCATAAATTTTCCCCCATAAACGCTATTTTCCCATCCGGATATTCTAGTAGTCCGTGTAATCATGTAGAAAGAACACCAATTTTACTAATGTAGTCTTGAACCTGTAACCTTATAGTGATTGATAAATACACATTTTCTTTAGTTAGTTAAGTTCACTCGTTTAAAAGCCTCGTCGTTTTAATTTTATCTCAGACCATACTCATGGATTACCAGATAAGTGCCAAAACTCACCTTTAAGAACAAATGTATCGGTGCCTTTATCGTAGGCCATATGTTTCGAAATGAGACAAGGCGATTAGTAGTCGACTATACAAAGGCATTCTAGATCATATTAGTCTACTTTTTTCTGGTGATCAACATACCAAATAATCTAACAATGTCTCATATCATACTTTTCAGGTCAAGATACATTGTCCGTACCTTTGACGATGAAAATGTTTAAATTTTTCTTTGATTAAATTATTTATATTGCTTGTGTGTGGAATAATAAGGGGGGGATTCAATAGAATCATAGAATCAGGGGACGAAATAAGTGATTTCTACTGATTTATATTGTTCCGGACCCTAAAACAAGAAAGAAATTGGGAAATGGTATGGGGAAAAAATTCGGAATTTTGGCCAACATGTTTACCAGTATAAGATGCTCAACGATTCCGTGCTGACGATGTCTCGTATTACCAATAACTCTTTCTAATTTCAATAAAATATTTTCCAATCAACATCTTGTCAGTAGTATTTATTCTAAGGATAATAGCTCCAAAAGGAATCTTTCTAACTTATCCCTTTACCCTGGAAGTAAGTTTGGTCTGTTTCTGTTATTGGCAAATTGAAACTGTCCATCCAGAACCTTATTTTGTTTGATTTCACCTTTCCCGCGTGTCGCTACTAATGCTGTGATTCAATCCTCTATTTCATCCTCTTGTTCAAAAAATGTTAATGTTAATGATAATCTCAATTTGTGATTATTTTTCCGATTCTCCTTCGAGTTTGATAAATGTTGATTGTATAGCATATCTTCTTTCATTGCCTCTTCATCGTCTTCCGACATCATTGATGACTCAAATGAAGAACCAGTACAACTTCTGAATCAACTTAACGTAACATGGAGGGGGTTATTACTATTTATATAAAAGATGATGTACTCTGTCTTTGCCTGATGACATTGAATGCCATTAATGTACGTAAGACAAAATATCTTTTGATTTGTGGTTATAATCCCCACACTGATAGTATATCTGGTTTCTTAGACCATATTGGTAAGGAACTTGGCCAATTCTTGATTAAGTATGATAATATTCTTGTTCTTGATAACATGAATGCCACTCAAAGTAACACTTCCTTTCAATGAAACGTATGAACTAGTTAATCTAATAAATGAAGCAACATGCTTTAATAACCCTCTCAATCCTTCTTCCATTGACGTTATGCTAACAAAATGACAAGACTCGCTATCAAAAGTCTATGACCTTAGGAACTGGGCTATCGCTATCCTAAAAGCTACATATGACAAAAAGCTCCAATCAAAGTAAACTATCGACGTTATAAAGGGTTCAATAAGGCGTCATTCAAAAGTGATTTCTTTTTAAAACTAGATATTCAAGATTTCAAAGCTTACCTATGATAACTTTAAAGAGATTTTTATGTCCGTTTCTTGCCCTATCAAAAACAAACTTATAAGAGGGAATCATCAGCCATTCATGAATAAAACACTATCCAAAGCCTTTATGATAAGATCAAAATTAATGAATTTATTCAATAGATTTCCAAAGAAGTATTATAATGATTTACATCTTAATTTTTTCACAGACAATAAAAAATTCTGGAGAAACATTAAACCTTTTCTCTCAGATAAATAAAAGGGAAAGTATGCGATAGCAAAATCATGTTAGCTGAAAATGATGAAATTTTCAAGAATGATAAGGTTGTAGCTGACAAACTAAACAATTTTTTCATAAAATCATTCGAAAAGCTAGATATCACATCTTATGCTGTATCTAATGTGAATATGAATGATGAATGAAACTGTATGAAAAGCATCCAAGTATTCTAAAGATAAAGCAAAATATAAATATTGAAAATAAATTCAAGTTTAACGATATTACACCCTCTGGCACCGATGATGACTAAGATAAATTAAATAAAAAATCGCACATTGATAAATTCCTCTCGCCATATCTCTTTGGCTTCAGAAAGTGCAGAACAGTGTCTTGCTGCAATGATGGAAAACTGGAAGAAAGCGCTTGATAAAAAGAATTCTGCAGGTATCATCTTAACTGACTTATCTAAAGCATTTGATTACCTGAATCATGATCTTTTATTAGTTAAATTGGATGCCTATGGATTTCACAGAGAAGCCCTTGGATTTATTCGTACATACTTCAAAGATAGAAAACAGCGATCAAAAAAAAATAAAGCATTTAGTACATGGTTAGAAATCAAATTTGGAGTCCCGAGAGGGTCAATTATTGGTCCTTTATTATTTAACATATTTATTAACGATCTTTTCTTTTTCATTAAAGACTCTAACTTAGCAAATTATGCTGATGATAATACTATGCCGTGGACCACAATTAATGATACATTATTAGAAGTTCTGGGACGTGAAACATCTGAAGTCCTAAATTGGTTTAAGGTCAACGAAATAAAGCCAAATGCAGACAAGTTCCATCTATTAGTTTGCAACAAAAACAAACAATCAATCTTTATCGAGGAGAATATTATCGAGTCGGAAGATAATGTGAAACTACTTGGTATCACTTGGATTTAAAATTTAGTAATCACATATCAAAACTGTGTCAAAGAGCTAATAAAAAAATAGGAGTAAGATGATTTTTATATCACAAGAGGCATTTTTTTTCCTCTTTCAATAATGTCAATTTAATCAAAAATGAAGAAACAGAAGAAGAGAAAAAACTAACTTTAAAAACGTCAGAATATGTTTAGAGATCAATTGAAATTAATGTTTAAAACGTGCGAAATCTTTTGTAAAATTTAAAAATGAACACTTATAACACTTATTAATTGTCCATTAATATTTTAGATGGAAGAAATAAATGGTTCTTTATAAAAAATGATTTATCAAAAAAAATCAATCTACTTTTCATGCTTAATCAAGCTATCTAATCTATTTTTTGATTCGAACATTTTAAAAGTGCACCTTTTTCTAGGAGTTTTCCTATTGCCCTTTTTATACTGGGATGGACGAAAAAGCACCCCAAAATTAGGGTTTCCACATTGAATTTTTCTTAAGACTTGTTTTTGGTGTTGTAAAATACCTTTGACTTCGAGAAAAAATGGAAAAACAAACTTTTGCAATTTGTTGCAGGTTAGAGTAAATTAGAGCTTAATTTCACTGGACTACTACCATTTTTGCGGTACCAAACATTGAGATTAGTGACGTAACTTAGAAATGGAAATAATGTGTATGTTTGTGAAAAAATATTATTATTTTTCATAGAGCCAATCAATTTATTTATGCAATTATTTCAACCAATATACCATTGGCGTTCGTCAAATATTTTGGTCCAATTCTTGTTATCTTGTTTGATCCAGCTGAACTAGTATTGAATTTGTATTGTTTTCTATTGTGTTGTTGTTTCTAACGGGTTCTAACAGCACGTTATATATTTTAACTGCCCGGCGCGTTTCTAAATGATCGGTAAAAGCACTTCATCGTGAAGTGAATTTTAGCAAAAACGTACAATCTCCAATTAAATTTGAACTAACTTAATAAAAAACAAACATTAAGAAGCGACTATGTAAATGGTTGATTTTTGTTATGTCATTTGCTGAAACCATTTAACGCACCCCTCTGAGACTAGATATTGCAAGCTGACAAAATGTTGTCTGGTCGCAGTTGCTATCTTTGGATTTGATTAACTTATTTATTAATTAATTTAAATTAAATCATAATTAAAATCAAACATCACAAACCTAGAAAATAGAATCACATAAGAGTGTAGAACCAAAAAATGTTATCTCTAGAACGCCCAGAGTCACTAACCCGGTGGCACGTCCAATCATCACCGGGTTAAACAAGTCTTGGTGGGAGGTTTTCGCTAGGTTAAAAATGTGAATGAAGAAATTATCAAACAAACTTGATTAGTTTTATATTTTCTTTTTTAATTGTTACAGACATAAACCATTTGTCGACAAGCCTGAATTCTTCAAAAAATGAAAATAGATTTTGTAAAATAATGGACCGATCGATTTAATAGTAAAAACAATACCTTGGCTTAATTAGTCTGGATAAAAGGCAGGAGGTTATAATTCAGCTTTTATACATCAGACATAACGCTAACATACTTGTAGATCACAGTTCGGATAATGAAAAGATCAAATACAAATTTTACAAATTTGTTATTTTCTTAGTTGAAATCAACCATATAGTCTAAACTTATAATGTCTGTTCCAAATTCATTGGCTTAAAACCGAATTAGAATAGATTGCGATTCTGTAAATAATACTCAATTCTCTATCATAACCGTTTATGACTATATACGGTAGCTTTAGTAGCTATAAACTGTCAAAATCACCCGGTGTTTTAGCTGCCATACACGTTTTTATCATTGAATTTGATGAACATATATAAACTCTCGAAGGAGTCAATGTCTACAGATATCCATAAGTTGATTAAAAAAATATTTTAAATACAGTATAAAATAGTTTGAGATTGCATAAGAGTCCTTACAGTTACATTTTGTGAGTCCTTAGTTAACATGATTACCAGATTCCACTGAGTCTGATTCGGTAGAACTCTGCGAGGACTTCAGGTATCTATTAGATCTATTACGTTTCCAAAGACCTTCCAATATACCGTAACAACACACAGTCGCTAACAGTGCTGAAATAACATAAAATACAGGGTAAAAATAACCTTCAAAATCAGAATCCGTTGTGTCTGGTAAAATTTGTTTTGCTTGATAGTTCATATCAAAGTCGACACGGTTCTGTATTTGTAGCCAATTGTCTTCAAAATATTTGCGAAAATAATTGTACTTCTCTTCATTCTTTATGAGAAATCCTATCGTCAGTGTTTCTCGTATTAACTTCTTTTCGTTCATTTCCATCTTGATTTTATTGATTTTATCCGAGTATTTATGAAAGTATTCCGGATGGTCTAGGACCATAACGGAGAAATGGTAATACGTCGGACGACTCACGACGAACCCATCGATTTCTCTACGTTCCAGACGTACCATCAAATCGGCAATTCCCGACACAGAATCGTTGTATTCGACCCCGATAAAAACTCCGCCGTGTTGAGCTACTAACGTTGCGTCATGAAGACGGTGAAATAATCCGCCGACGCGTTTTCCATAGAGTGACGGCACTTTATACGTATTTACTTGGTTTATTTTATTCGTGAGGGAGCCAGTTAAAAGTGAAAAAATGGTGATCCCCAGCAGTATCCACGTGACTGCAAAAAAACGTGCTGGTAACGAGCGTGGTATCTTGTCGCCATATCCCACTGTTGTCATAGAAACGAACGACCACCAGAACGCTTCCGACAATCCGGTAAGAAATTGCTTCGGGAATTCATTTCGATTGCTCTTCTTCTCCATTAACCAGACGATAAAACCAGATATGAAAGCGAGGAGAAGACATACGACGATTAAAGGCCATGTACTTAAACACCCATCAATAAGTTTTGCTAATTTTTCTTTATCGGTTTCCTTGTGTGTGAAATAATAAGCACTGGGTACGTCGAACATCGGGATATAAAAAAATCCGTAGAGACGATCACCAGATTTTCGGGCTATAACCGGAAATATAATATCGGATTTATTAACAACATCTTCTTCAATTTGTTCCAGTTTTGTAATGTTTCGGGTCACTTGGTATGAAGCGCATTCGCCACAACAACCATCTACCATTTTAGAAAACTGTTTAAATACTTTTTCGTTGTAAATCTGACGTGTGTCGTATGTTATTTTCATGTGTCCGCGACATAACGATTCAGCTTTGCACGGATGAATTCTCTGTGGACGGGTAAAGTATTCCGCCGTGTACGGATTTAGTACATTCTCGCTACAGGTAAACTCATCACTCACTACCACAATACACTGTTTCGGTTTTACCGTCTGGACCGAACACACGACAAATATAAGAAACCCATAAATCATGATTACCAACGTACGGCTGCAACACACTTGACAATATTCTGAATGCATTTTGAATCTATTTCATTATATCCGTCTTTGATTTTATATTCATAAAAAACAACAAACATTATAAGTTGAAACAAAGACATTATGTGTGTTAATATGTAGACAAATCTGAAATCTGAAATCTTAAAATCTAATTTTTACATTAGTAAAGTAAGTAAAAAAACAAATGCTTTTTTTTTTTGGCAGGTGTTGAATTCTAACAGCCAACAACTGTACTAAGCCGTCGCATAGCTTAGGAAGTTAATTTATGACCATCTACAATCTACATATTATATACTAATTTGTTCTAGCATTGCCAATAAATAGAAAACTGGTAACAATCTATATATATCAACGAATGTGAAAATTGATATCATTTAGCAAGGTTTTTAAAATTTGTAGCCGCCAGTCAGTCAATTTTGTAAAAAACATTGAAAACTTTATCTAAGACTCGCTTTTTTTTTCTTGACACTAAAGCAAGTTTCAAGCCAGAAGAGTTGTTTTTTCCATCAAATATCTAGATGTACGATGGTCTACTAAACTAGTAACCTATGAATCGGCATCTAATCTTCAATAAGAATTTCTTCATATTTCTTCAATAGAGATCGAGAAGTATAAATCATTCATAATGCCTCTTTTTACATAACCTTATTTTGGCTTTTCAATGTTTTGCACCTCTCCAATGAGATACAACTGCGTTTTACACGACTGATCGATTCATTTGCTGACAAGGCTCACGTCATGGGTAAGAATTAACTAAAGTTAACTATTAGCTATAAATTTAAAGCTACCTGATATGTTTACCTGGTAAGGGGAACAAATTACTCAATATATTTTTTTCCTTATAAATTTAAAGAGATCTCGTACACTCTGACAATTGATATATCTCTTGACCTGATAAACTTGTAACTCGGTAAATATCAAATATCTGCAACAATTAAGCTAAAATTACTCCTCTTTGCCTATGTGATCAGAACATAGTCTTTAAAAACAGAAAGGGTCGCGAAACCTTTTGTGCGAGGTCATTGTTACGTTTAATATCGGGTCAAGTGTCAAAGTGGGTTCAAAACATACGAAACGCGTAACTTCGTTTATACCGTTTTGGCGCTTAGTTTGTAGATATACCAGGGATGTGTTCTCTTCCTTCTGTTCTTAAACTGTTGAGATAATTATCATATCATGCATTGTATTTTTAACAAGCGTTGTTTCAATTATGCCTGGTAGTAACTGTGCTTTTCCAATGTAACGAAAGAGAGAAGAGCATTGTCTGTTGTAAAGGACGAAAGATGAGACCTCTAATCTAGTAAACAAAAGTTTTGATGATCTTATAAATCGAGCTATAAATGGATACTAAATTGGCAGTACGAACAATGTTAGGGGACATCTCAAAAAGGTTTTCATATTTTTTAAAAGAAAATGTCTCCATAATTATGATTGCAACAACATCATTCCATTTCTTTTTCTTAAAACGTTATTTCATAACTTTGTACTTTTTTTCTCTGAAGTATTGGGACATTGGAGAGCAACATTTTTTATTGAAGGTTTTCATTTTTTAACAGAGATTCTGTGTTAAAAGTATGAAAACCTTTTTGGAATGTCCCCTTTGATGCACCATATATTATCTTTAAGTATGAAATAATTGTTGATCATACGCTTGGGGTTACTTGTGTTATCTTTGGTATTCTACTACCCGATGACCACTCCATTTATCAAAGCAATCTTAGATCAGTAAAACGTTTAAGAATCCAAGATTTAATTAATGTTTCATCTACACATGTTCATAAACCAATGTTTTTAATGTCGAGTTATTATTATATTATGCATCAAGTGATATTGCGATGATTTAAACTCTCCTTTATACCGCTTGCTATAGGGATTATAAAAACAACACTTAAATTGCTGCCTCCCAAGTATAAACAAACTTATTCCATCATTGAGAATATTAGTATACAAACAAAATTCAGTATATCAGTATCTACATAGCGTAGCAACCAAAACAGCGCGAATGTTTTGCACCCACTTTAACACGTAACCGTTTTTTTTTCGTGACACAACCTCCGAAGAAGAACAATAAACGATTTGAATAGGTTTCGCGACCCTTTAAGAACCAATGCTTTTTTCAATAAAAAACTTAATGCTGCTTCTAAAGTTATTAATTTTGATCTTTTTCTTGCATTCTTAGAATATTTCAGCTAGGATGTAAGGACCAATCCTATTTTAACAAATATAGAATAGATATTGCTATGACTAATAGTTAAATTAGCCTGTACACTCTAGGAGTGTGGTAAACTTTTAATTTAGTAAATATAACATTTCACGACAAAATATCCTCTGCCACTCCCTTAGAATAGTAGCTTCAAGACCAGATTTTTTGCCAGAAGTAACCTATCGTTCTGGTTTGTTTAAACTGATACGGGGTGGTTGATTGTTTTTTCACTAATTTGTATCTGTCAAAGATCAAAGGTAAGAAGATATTTCGCTTTTTGAATAAAAATTAAAAAACAGTTATGCATTTTCAGCAACTTTTATTCTTCATGAATAGACTTAAGATGTAAAAAAGAAAAGAAAAAAAGATTAAATAGGTTGTAGAAAAGTTTTGGCGCGAAATCAATTGATCAAAATGAACGAGTGAGAGACTTGAAATAATACTTTAAAAAAGTTACTTGAATAGTTTACAATATACTAATAATTTTTTTGCAATAATTTAGGTAGAAATCAACCGTTCGCCAGGTTTCAATTAAACCCCTGTAAACATATCCTATTCCACTGAGATGATAGAGAACAGAAATACTTCTCTTCATCAATTCAAACTAACTTTACCATCCAAAAAGACCTAAACTACTGTTTAGATACATATATAATCCGCAACTCGCCCATAAAGATTTAACTTACATTCCACCATCATATTGTAGTACGTGATTGTTCACAAACGCAATTAGCTCGTTGATGTGAAGTACAGAAGACTATTTCTGTATTTGTTTGGATAATTCATTTATGAAGAGAAACTTTGAGTATCAGATTTCACACTTAAGTCGATGAATAGAACCGTTGACCTTTGGATTTTGTCTGTTAAAATCAAATATACATGAAAAATATTCTGCATGATTTTGTTGTCAGCATGGAGCAAAACAGGGGGTTATCTCCAATTAGAAAAGATTTAAAATTGAAGAAGAAAAAGATTGTAGAGCGAACTAACGTTTTTTCTAATAAAAAAATAAACACAAATAAGAGATATAAATGAATCTTATTCTTATCCATGGCCGTCTCTAAATAATGTTTACGCAAAT
This sequence comes from Nanomia bijuga, assembly GCA_032273505.1. Taxonomy (NCBI): domain Eukaryota; kingdom Metazoa; phylum Cnidaria; class Hydrozoa; order Siphonophorae; family Agalmatidae; genus Nanomia; species Nanomia bijuga. Next base: position 17,782 of record JAUKPT010000087.1, on the reverse strand, counting down.
TTTCTAAGGATTTTTTTACACAAATATATCAAAAAAATTCTAACAAAAACATTTTAATGACTACAAAGAATCGACCTCTTACTTAGCAAACATTCGAAAAAGCAACAAATACGGCCGTATTTAGAGACGCTTAAATTAACATAATATTGACCATTACGGACCTAAATTGACCCCTTTCATGTACATGTTAACATGTTAACATATTAACATTAATATCAAAACCTCTGCATTTGTTACAAGTGCTATCAAGTATATTTTAGGATATAACTACAAAAGATTATTTTTGAGAAAACTTTTGAAAAAATAGTTAAAATTGGTCAATCATCGTTGATTTATTCCTTAAGAAAAACCAAATGAGAAAAATTGTATTTCAAAGCCAAGTGCACTAACAAAAAAAAGCAGTGAGTTTATGCATTCAAATTGTTGAATTGGAATAGATTTGTGGCGTCTAATTTTGTTAGACTTGATTCATAACTAAGATGCTGGTTGGTTTGAAAATACATAACACTAAAACCTCGATAAGCACGTTAGTGCAAATTTGGGCTTAGTGAACGGTTCGTTTGCATCTTCAGGTGTTTTGGTAATCTTTTCTTACCTCGCCACAGACTTTTCTAGTAGTCTATGAATTTACCTTCATATCAAAAGCTAACCTCTCTGATTATCATTTGATCAATTCCATTCTTCTCCATCTGACTCTACTCTATTTTACATATCTCTATTCTTATCAAAAATTTAAAATTATAATCAAATTCGTTGATCGATTTGTTATAAGTTACATCATAAGAAATCTGATTGGATTAAAGACGACGATTCAGTCATGATTTTAGGGCAGTTTTTGAAAAAAAAACTAAATGATTTGGTAGAACTTTAAAGCTAAATGTTTCTTGATTTACTCTTTTCGCACGTATCGTCATGAACTGAGCCACGTTGTTAAAAATGACTTTTCAACAAAAGGAGAAAAAAGATTAACTGGAATTATAACTCACGCTCCATGTTCCACGTCCTATGTGTCATGTTCATGAAAATTAATCAAAATTATAGCATCATAAACATCATATTTTTTTGACTGATTCACATTTTCAATTTCATAATTTAAGACGTGTTTTTACAAACGAACGAAAGCAAAAATTAGTTCATCAGATGGAGAAACAGATTTCTTTGATATTCTTCCATGTGTTCTACAAGGAGACACCTTAGCACCATTTTTGTTCATTATTGTACTGGATTAAACGCTTCATTTGTTAATAGATACTAACAAATGCCTAGGATTTACACTCACAGAAGCAAGAAGCAGAAGATACCAAGAGATCAAAATATCATACGCATACCATGCTGACATCTTTCTCTGATATCTGACAACTGTGAGTAGTGTGGAAAGACTCGATCTGGAACACTTTTTCGGGGAATGAAACTCGCCAACCTTACAGAGGCCATATGAAAGACCGACCGACCGACAGAATGCCCCACCCCCTCAAAGTGATCCCCAGCCCCCAAAAATAAAAGTTGTCGGATTAAGCCGGAAATCAGTACGGATACTAAGTAAGAGATGAGGAATCCGAATATGATATCTATATTTTAGTCTAATTGACGCATAGCTCATTAATTATTTATTCATGACAATGGCCACCTGTCAAACAAGTTCAGATTTCAATACAAATTGGCAAATGTAGGAAATCGAGTCCGTAGGATTCGAAAATGGTAGTCTAAAAATCTAAAAATCTAAAAACAATGGGAACCACACTCAACACCCTACCCCTCAAAATCAAAGGTTGTCAGATAACAATAAGTACATTTTATATTCTTTTCTACAATGATATATTTAGTACTTTTTATAAGAGTGACGAATTGTACGACTTGATACATTCTTTTTGTCTATTATTCAATGTCTCTTTTACAATATTTCCATTATCTATTAAGCTGGCTAATTCACGTTTAATATTTCTTTAACAGAATGCCTCTTCACTGTACATAAAAATCTAGTTCAGTCCCTTCCGGTAATTCCTTTGACCTTATTTTTTCAGAGCAAGTTTATATCATCAAATAATGTCCTTAGAATTAATTTCCAAACAAAATGGTTGACTCTTCCTGGAATTGTGAGGTACTTTTGGTTACTTAAGCATTCAAAAACTCGCGTATTAATGAAAATTGTGACTTCTTGTTTTAGCAAGGGTTAAATGTTATCATGGTCTTAATGTGTGCCAAGTTTCAAAAAAATCGGAAGTTGCAAACAGGGGTAAAAGAGGGAAAATCGTAAGTCTGTCAGTCGTTTGTAAGTCGTTTTTAAGTCTAGCTGTTAGTCCGTCAGCCGTTTGTAAGTCGTTTGTAACTCGTTTGTAGGTCGTTTGTAAGTCTAACTGTAAGTCATTTGTGCGTCGTTTGTAAGTCTAACAGTAAGTCTGTAGTAAGTTTGTAAGTCATTTGTAAGTTTATTGCAAGTCGTTTGGAAGTCTCCTTCCCGGGATAATTGGGCAGGTAGTTATCATATCATTTTTTTCAAACAATAGCAATCAGTACTCCTATCACTCTATTACCCTAATTAACAAACATTAATTAAAGATATTTATTGCTCGTTAAAATAAGAATAACCTTAACCATCTAAGAACTCGTAATAAATTTACAGAAAGGGCTTTAGCGGGTAAAGGACGGAAACGTTCTCAGAAATTCCCCCAAATCGACCTTGAAAAAAAAGTAAAAGTCTGAATTTCGCGGTGATATTTTGCGCACTACCTAAACGTCACCAAAAGCGAAAGTTTAGCCTTAATTTACGATGCTAGCTTCATTCTTAGCTTGGACAGTAAAAGAAAGGCTCAAAAATGAAGCTATTAATCCATTGATCATACTTATCTATACATGCTTATTTTTTATAAGAATAGTGTTTTTGGGTTCAAGATGAATATTTTTAACTTTTCGGCCAAATTTATCTCAATTTATTCTTAGCATATTCTTAGTATACACATTATGTAGAGCATACTGTATTCTTAACTTTTTATCAAATTTCATCTTGAATATTCTTATAAAAGTATATTTGTATTAAAGAAAAGCGTGTATCCTTGTACTTGGCATGCTTGAAACATGAAATATCGTTCACTCTAATCATTACTACAATGATTTCAAACAATAGCAATAAGTACTGTAGTAATCTTATTTCACTCTTTCATCCCATTGATAAACAAGCATCAAAAATCAACATATATATTGCTCCTTAAAACATGATTAACTTTTATCAACTCACTTGTTCGACAAGTTTGTGTAAAAAAACATCACACTGACTCAATTTTGAAAATCAAAATGTCAATAAAAGTCTTTAACTTATATTTCACACTTTTTTCAAAAGTAGAAAAACTAGATTGATGGATTGAGTGAAAGATTTCTTTTTAGACAATGATTCCGACTTGTTAATAAATAAATATTCTTTCTTAATAATTAAATATCCATTCTATATAGATCGAAATCTATTGTTAAACATGACAGTTCAAAATCAATTCTATTTAACGTATATGAATTGGGAGCTGTTGAAGGTTTTTGTAAAGTGGAAAACAATTGGCTGAAATCAACACATTCACAGGTATATGGAACAAAAGGGAAAAGTAATTTGTTTAGATGTTTATTATACATTTCGCAGTTATTTGCAAAAGACTTGTTTGTAAAAACTGAACTTCAACAAAAATGGCAAAAACATTTTTCTACATCATACGAATAAGAGATAGAAAATTGATGATTTTCCTAGATTAGATTTCTTTGTACATCACACGTATGCATAACTTAAACTGCAAAATGTCTCCCTTCTGAAAAAGGTACGGATGGCGTTGTAGTAGTTAGTGGTGCGATCAAAGAGAAGATTTAAGACACAAAATTTAATTACTTGTAGAAAAGGACTTTGACTTCAGTACTGAGATGAACGTGACCTTCTTCTTTGGAAAATAAAAAAAGGTGGCTGAAGAGTTATTTTAATTAGTTTTATCAGAATTAGTGAGTTCAGTTTAGTCATAGTTAAGCTTTTATAAGAGTGCATCAAACAAGTTTTAGTATACTGACATAGGCCATTAAGAAAGTGCGTTGCAAAAGTTTAACCATATCTACTTTTTATATTTCAACTGTATGGACATTCTAGTTCCTTGTATATAATTATTTGATTTACTTTAAGAAATATTGACAGGAGAGAAGGCTGTATGGGCAAGGTCTTTGTTTCTAAACGTGATCTAACACACTGATTAAGTCGTAGTTGAGTATTCATAAGAGTGTTGCAAAATATTTAACTATATCCACATTCATTAATTTTTTTTGATTGGACAAGCGTCGAAATTGTATGTAATTGTATGGAATATGTAATTTTCAGAGATTTTTCGGTCAGTAAGATGTTTCTGTTTTTGTCTCTGAGTAGAAGTAGACTATACAGATGGTTGACCGATTAAATATACAAACAAGGTTTTTCTAGTTATAGGCCAATTCTGAACCTACAACTTCTCAACTCACTTAATTCTTCTTATAAATTCTATAGGAACACGGAGTATGATCCCCTGAAAGAGTCCTAATTGACGGATATTATTCCAGTTACTAAAAGTGATTCTTAGTAAGCTGAACTTTTAGGGATCTAATTCCTGATTAAGGGATCTTATTCCTCCAAAGTTGGATCTTAATTATTTAAAGTTGAATAATATTCCTTCGATGTAATTCAGTTACAGTATGATCTTATTTCTTCATAATTGGATCTTTTTCCTGCTCTACGGATCTTATTCATACTCGGATTTTATTTCTTCACTTTCAATTATTCCTTAAAAGTTAAAAAAGGACCATCGCTGTAACAGTCAGGTGGATTAGTGCATGAAAAGTACCCATACCTGCTAATCTTTGTTATTATTAATACCCGTTATCAGGTGTTTTGTTTTGGTTAAAATGTATTGAAAATATAGAAAAATCCGTACATCGGTAAAGTCGCCGGTGCCACCGGCTCCGCTGGCAGGCACCTCTCCATTTTCTCAGGCAGGTAGTTTTTCAAATACAATTTTTCTTATTTTATGTAATTGGCTTTTTTGTCTACAAGAAGAATAAAAAACGCTTCTTTCCTTATACAGTGTAGACCTGTTCTCCTTCATATGTAGACAATTTTTGATCTAAACATTATACATACCTGTCTGATTTATAAAATTATTAGGTCTCTTCAGACTAAAACCAGTTTTATTGAAAAGATAAAACCGCTTCTGTGGCAAAATACGTCTCATGTCACAATAGAAATAAGATTGAAAGATTTCAGGCATAGGCCCGGTTGTTAAAAAGTTATTTAGTTCTACCACACAGTTGCTCACCCGTCAGTTGCTCACCCGTCCGTTGCTCACCCGTCATTTATCGAATTTACGACGGCAAAATGTTTTTTTCATATTTCAATCCTGCTCTGTACAGTGTGTCCGCAAAAAACGGAACGTTTTGAGTAACTTATAAACACTTAAAAAATTCTTAAAAGCAGGGCAGTTGCTTCTCCCAAATCAACTTGACGATGCTTAAAAAACGCGATAATAAGCAATTATCAAAATATGCCAAAAATCATAATATATACAATCAAAATTAATTAGCCTTAATAATACTTGCGTCGTCAAACTTGCATACAATGTAATTTGTAATTTAGAGATAATTAGATAGATTAAGATTTAAACAACCGGGTCCTGTTCAGTTGCAATTCCGTTTTTGATAGTTTGTATCATTAAATCAGAGTTTTTAGTTTTAGGGCTTTGAAATTTAATCAATAATTAATATTCAACTTTATAAGTGAGTATAATTTCTTGTCTTCAACCAGTTATATCACTTGTGTTTGCAAATGCTTGACTAGGAAATAAGCAGAAGTCTTTAGATTAGTATTTATCATTCTATAACAGAAAGCTAATAGGAGCATTTTAGAATGATTTTTTCGACAAAATAAGTGTTTAGGTCCTCTTTCCCACAATAAAGATCATCGGCTTCTAGGCCTAGGCTTCGGCTTCTAGCCCTAGGCTACAAAAGTACATGAAGGGTTCCAAAAGGTTTTTATGATGGCTCAAAAATATTTAAAAAATATTCAAAGTAGAATCACTATCTGAAAAAGCGTAAGAGGTTTTTATTTAAACAATTGGATTTCTATGAGATATCTGAAGAAACAATAAGCTTTTTTGTGAAAGGTGTGAAAGATTTCTCATCAGTGATTTATCTTTCGATCGTGTTTTTGTTATTTCAATGGTTTCCACACAATCAAGGAATTTAATATTTCGGGCAGCAATGTATGCGCCGCCAGGCAGCAACATTTTTTGCCGACCCCTGATTTTGCGACTAGATGAGATATAATAGGACAGGGAAAAAGAACCCAAGGAAATTGTTGTTACATCCCCCTTCCCGGCACATTTTTTTTCGCGAATTTATGCCGTCAAAAAATTATGGAATATATATCTATTTTGCTAAACTACAATATTAAATAATCCTTGTTGCTATAAACAAACTGTGACGTTATTCTATGTCGGAATGTCTAATGTGTATTTTGTATTCTCCGTTACATTTTGAAAGTTGATATGTCATATAAACAATAAATTTAAGTTTTCTATACCTAATAGGAATGCAAAAGTATATCTTTGTTTCTAAATCGAAATTATTGAAAGATTTAACGGCACTTTATTTTCATTTTGTTTCCATCAAAAACGATTTTTTTAAACAATATTCAAAATTTTGCTTTTACGTTTTACTGACGTCAATCTTTTCTTATCCCCATTATAATACGAGTTTCAAATATTCGTATAAATCGAACATGATATGGTAAACAACATCAAGGAAGAGGTTTTGTGCACACCGATTTTTTCATTTTTCCTTGGTTTTCTACATAGGCAAAACGGGACTTCGAAAATATTGCCCGAAAAATACATTTCTGAAAATGATTGGAATTCGAGGCGAAGCTCCGAAAATTTTTGAATTTAGATTTTCTTGATGGCTAAATTCCTTTTAATTATTAAAATAAAATGTAATCACGAACTAATTTTTTTTCATTTTATCCTCTTCTCGAAAAAATAGCTCATTTTTCCCGAAAAAAGCAAAATTGTGAGAGAACTGGAGGGGCTGCAGCCCCAGGCCACCCGTCTCGTACGCCTATGTTCACAAAGTTGTTGAATTCTGGTATAAAATACGTTATATGTTATATCATAGCTAAATTGCCATGTTGGAGCCACTTTAAAAAAATTATGACGTTTGTGCAAAAATTCTGGCTTTCGGATACGAGAGCAATCAGACCAAAGTTATTTTTTTCAAAAAAACCCGTGGCGTATCATTGTATTAACACAATTACAGATTTGCTTTTTAAATAAACTAAGCATATCTCAGTATTTCTTTTACATACTGTTTTTACTACTAGTTTAAAAATATATCTCTAGCGCTTCTTAAAACATGTGAACAGCTAGTTTAAACTATTTATGTGAGAGACGTTGTATGATATCTACAAAAGCCAGCTCATCCGATAAAAAAAAATAGTAAAAATCACACGTTTCCTTGATGTGGTTTAGTATTTTCCCGTAAAAACATCATGGTAAACAAAACACGAGTATTCTAATTAATCGTAAGACAAAGTAATGAAAAATGCATATCATGATGTGACATCTGGAAAGAACTCATTTGACATGGGGTGTTCGTAACGAAAGTAACCATACAAAATATTTATGATGATATTCATACTTTTATTATAATTTAAATTCTATTAACCAAATATGTCGCAATAACTTGGAATATGTAAGGAATTTTAAGTACGAATGTCTAACCTAATCCATCGTGTACATTTGAAATTTCTTACTGCAGGAGTTATTTTGTATTTTCATTTAGTGATGTTTTTGTAGCAGGCTCGATGCATGCATGATCTTTAATTTTAGATTGTTATTTTAGAGAAAATGTCGTTGTCAAGTAGTAAAAAATCAATGCATACGTATCTAGAGCGTCATGGAATTGGGGACCTATTCGAAGATATGATGGCTAAACTTATTAAAGAGATGCCCAACGAGCCAATAAATTATTTAATTGACCTCTTACAAAAAGTCAATCAAAATCGATTTACACACGAAAGTCGTAACACATATCCTTCAACGATGCTGTACAAGTCAGACATGGCTTTAACTGGTTCTTCGATAGAATTGAAACGTACAAAAGATCCACAGAAAATTCTACCTGGAAGTAAACAACCCACATCACTGTGGTTAGAATCAAAGAGGGAAGAAGATTTAAGTGACAATGATGAACGTGTTAGTAGTGCATCTCGAACTTATGAAAAACCTTGGCTTACTGGAAGTAAACAAATAAAAGATCGTAGAGATAGTGATAGATGTGTAACACCGAGCTGGGAAACAGATCTTAAATCACGAAAAAGTATTGATGTAGTGGATCAAAAAATAAATAATGATGTTCGAAAAAGTTGGGTTAGCAGATCAACAACAACATTAAAGGAGAGCTTCAAAAAGAAGAATAGAGAGCGTATCTGGTCTGATGAGCCTCATGTTAACGAAAAAGAAAATAATGCTCCACAAGGAAACTCAAAAAATTATTCAAATTTACTTTCCTCTACAAACAATATGAAAAAGAAAAATAACAGCTTAGGGGATGAAGTGCAAATTATCGAGTCAAGACCACAAGCTAACTTTAAAAAAACAATCTGTAGTCCTCAGACTTATTCCAAGTTTAAAAGGAAGTTATCAAAGAAAAAATCATTTGAAAATAAAGAAAAATTACAGGCGTTATTAGCAACAGATCAAACTCGATCTTCAAGAGACAATGATGGTGATTCTACGGATGGAGAAGGTGACGAAGTATTTGATAATAACAATGAACTTATTCTTGAAGGATCAAGAGCTAAAAATGTAAATGGTTCTAAATATTTAAGGAAATCATCACCTGATAATTTGTCTGTTTGTTCAAAATGTTCTCAACCTACTGAGGATTCTCCAATGAAGTCTCGAGTAGAAGAGGCATTGATCATGTCTGATGATGATGATGATAATATTTCAAGTGTTTCACAACTTGATCCAACAAAATCTTATAAGCCTGTTTGGTCTCCTTTACCACCAGGAACTGGTGACATGACAGACGAAATTTCGAAAGCAGCAACAACACCTCCGAAGGGTATATTACAAAAAAGTAAATTTGATCGTGATAATAATAACAATTTAATAGCTGATTCTGTTGAGAAAAATCTTTTAAAGAACAAAATGAAAAACAATAACAAAGATAATGTAACTGAGAACCCTTTGACAAAATCATGGAGAACAAAATTAAAAGATGACAGTGAAAGTGAACCAGAGGAAGATTTATTAAATGTCACAACAAAGAAAATTCCAAAAGGGTGGAAACAAAATAAAGCCTTTAATACTGATTTATAAAGGTGCAACAAAACCTAATGGACATATGTATAAATGATGGGGATATATTTTGATATAAATGGGTAATATCATTTTTTATAAACTAATTGATTTTAATGTATTTAATGTAATATAATTTTCTATGACACAATTTGTTAATATATATTTTGATCACAATTAATTAAATAAGATATGAATTGAAATCATTTGAGTATTTTTTTAATGTTTGAACCAAGGTGGGATGTATGCTTTATTCCACTTAGATCTACGAGTCTATGGCACAAGGTACCATATTTCCTGGACTATCACAGAAAGGTGTTCTTGACACAAACTATGCATGTATTCCTCCTTGGATTTAAAGGCAATGTGTTTTATATTAGTAGGCATTGGGACAGGGGTTATTTTTGTACTTTCTATTAAGTGTATTATTTAACTGATCCTCCATAGCTGATATTCCAATTCTTGTTCCAAAAAATATTAGCCAAATCTGTTATAAACATTGGTTAAAGTTATCGATTAGTGGTGTCACTAGATGACATTAAACATTAAGTTTATTCACATCTTTAACTAATCTAAACCACAACCAGAATCAAAAATCAATAATTTAATATATCTCCCTTGTATATATTTATGTATAGCTTTAAATCCAATAAAAATCTAATCAATATTAGATATTTCAAACAACATTGGTACGGATTGATAATTCATGTAGTATTGTTGCTAGCAGTTACTGTTATTAAATTACCCTTATTGGGCAATCCAACTTTGGTTCCCTGTTGTTCTTTTAGATTTCTCTCATGACCTGGTTTGTGTAATTTTTTTGCCACATTCTAATCAAAATCTCATGTCAAGTAGATTCACTGTATTTTAAGATATACCTTTATTAACAAGGAAACATCCAGGTGTTTTTAAAGCGTGCCTATCTTATCCTATACGGTTGAAAGTACGGAAAATGCACAAAGAATTAGTATGTACTGTAAATTCTGAGATTTGGCCTAAGTTATGTATCTTATCATGTTTCTATCAAGATTTCAACACCAAAAATCCTTTGCAGGGGGTCAAAAGATTTTTATTGAATTATCTGTATACACTCAAAATGGAGTAAAATAAGTGTCCTATACATTTTGGTGAGTTTTTCTGAGGTCAAATCTGACTTTGTACATTTTGTAGTATGGTGCTATTTTGTGGTACTTCCACCTGTATTTAAGAATGAAATATGCATTTCACTGAAGAAATAACAAAGAAGTATGTTGCTTTGTAATGTATTTCAGAATTATAATGCTAATCATTATAATTGTTTCCATTACTTTCATATAAAACCCTGATGCTGAACATGTTAAAAATTACTTCTTGAAAAAAAATAATTTGGGAGATTTTTTTCGAGCGTGCAGCACATGGTTTCAACAGTAGTTAAACATGCTTGGCCTATCTTTGTATTAGCTTATTTTTCTCAATCGCATTGGAATCAAATGATTAAGAGCAAAGCGCTTAACAATTGGTCATGATGCACCACTCTAGACAGCTCCAGAATGATTGTTTTCAGGCTTTGCAGTATCTTACAAGCAGAAATATAACATTCATTTATTTCAAGGTTAAGTTTAGAAATGAAACTTTTAAGTTCTTACAGTAAATTGGTCATGATGCACCACTCCAGACAGCTCCAGAATTAGATTTATTGTTTTCAGGCTTGGCAGTATCTTACAAGCAGCAAGATAACATTCATTTATTTTAAGGTTAACTTTAGAAATGAAACTAGAAAAATGATAGTTATGTATGTTTAAAGTCATTACAGTATGTGCCTATTCCTTTCTAGAAACTATGGCTGTGGATTGATTCAAAAATGATATTTGCGCCAAAGTAAAAGTTTGATGTAGTTTACGTGTCATTATCTGTTTCACAGTATCAATGTTTTTATTCATAATAAATCCTTCCAAATATTATTTTCGTTTTTTTATCCATCAATTTGATTTTTTCAAGGATATCCCTGTTCCCTGTTTTCAGAACAATATTGTTTACTTCTCAAATACTTAAATATGATCTTTTAAATTTTTTTTGTCATATGAATGTCGTTAATTTGGTTCGTTGATCTTTAAGTAAATAGAACATTGCATTTTTTGGAAATATCTAAAGGAGATAGTTAAATAGTTACCAATGTATTTAATTTTACTGAGATTCAATGTCTTTCATTTTTTTCAAGTATGGGTGGTACAGACATTTTTAGTGATAGGGTTATTATAAAGGAAAATAGATATTGTGTTTTGTGAATAAACTTTGAAATTGTATGGACTATTTTTATATCCCTCCTTTAGAGGAAATCGATGGATTTGAATGGAATTTGCAACCTATTTAAGGTGTCAGCTATCCAGAAGCTTTGTTTCACAAATTGCCATACAAGTGTTTTTTTGTTTTTTCCATAAACAGTGATGTATCCAAAACCTTCTCTGAAGATTAAACGTTTTTCCTATAATTTTGTCATATCAAATTGCACACAAGTTTGTCATAAAAGAGGGCATTATAGTTTGTATTGTTTAAATAAGAATACCTAATAAATCTGTGAACAATTCTTTTTAAATACGCTTTGTGCCAACCTTTCTGAAATCTATGTTTGTTATTGTAAGATACCATCCCTTCATACTTTCTTATCCTTCAATGTTTTCATTAGACTACACAAGTTGATAATTAAGTGACAAACACAGGAAATTCTGTTATGTAAACATGAGGGGTTTTAAAGGTTAAGAATATAAACAATCATTTTTTATTTTTACAAGGTAAAAGTGAATGGGTTCAAATTTTTTATTTTGTCTAGGAAAACAATAAAAGTACAGTGCAGTAATTAGTTGCATAGATTAGATTGTTTTATAATTTGTGGAAAATCATTTAATCTAATTTGTTGAAAAAATTAAGAAAATTGATGAAACCCAATACATTTTCCAAGATTTTAAAGATTAAGTTGTTATGAAGAAAAATAGATCTAGAAAGATAACTATAGATTCCTAACAATAACAAAAAATCTTTGCAATGAATTCATTAATTTTTAGTGCTCATTAGAGCACTTATTTGTTTAACAAAAGAGTTATTTCAAGTATATAATTTAGAAATAAGAATATTTTCTGATTTTTACTTCCCATTCAAAATTCTTTTCTGATTCTAAAAGGACTTTATATTGAGATTTTATTTCCTAATTCATACATCATAAAAGAGAATTTGTCATATTCTATGAAATAGTTAAAAGTTAGAACATTGTTTCTATCATGTATCAATGTTGATTTGTTGTTTCGTAACCAACTGTCAACTGAATTCACTTGTAATGCATAAATAAATGATGAGAATGTTAACTATCCTTTTGCTCTATTGA
>JAUKPT010000086.1:0-28858 GCA_032273505.1 Nanomia bijuga | reverse complement strand
TTCGCACAATAGAGGACTTTCGAATAAGCAAATAAAAATTGGGGGTTAGTACCCCCCTGGGAGTGCCCCTTTAAGTACGGATGGTTAGCAATTCTAGTTCTCAAGTATTGATATACTTTATTATCGAACCTTTTAGGCTGCAATAGAAAAAATCAATGATACTCTTCTACACTTGATTAACACTGAGTCAACCAGTCATCTCATAATATATACATTTGATTATTTTATCTTCAAGTAATTATTTGATCGTATGGATTTTTCTACTGCAATGAACAAGCAAACATCCTTACTTCATTACTCTTAGTCAAAATTTCTGCAACACTGTCTTCTACCCAACCGTGTGTACATATGATGTTTTATCTCCAACTAACAGTATTTATATGAAACTCCGATTAGATAGAACAACTCCTACAAAGTGTTTTAAATTTGAATAAGAATTTATTGGTCAAGATCAAATTTATTGCATGAAATAACAGTTCTTAGTTCTGAAATGTGTCACTCTTTTACACGGTGAATCTTTTTTTTAAATTGTGACCCCTCTCTGCTGGCTCTCAACCAGTTTGCATCATTGTTTTCTTACCAACCAGTATTCATAAATGATCTTTTTATCTCCCAGTAGAATGCCAAGTGTTATTTGTTTTTCTTCGCCAAAAATATCGAATTTACCGGCTCAAATTAAGAAAATATCTATTATCTTCTTAACAAAGAAAATACAGCAATTTCCCCTCACCTATTTGTTTGTTTAGCGCCTCCAGTAAGCAAGATAATTGGTGTTTATCTTTTACGGAGAGAAATCAAATTCATTCCACGGATCTTCTTTAATTTTCATTGAAAGTATTAAAGTGTTTGATGTATTTTCGTTCTGCAAACTCGATTATATTTTTTGGTTTATCAGATCAAAATCAATAATTATCTCACGAAACTAGAAGGATGTTAACCTACGAACTTCTTCTGATTTTAGTTAATCGCCTACTTAGAGATGTAAAAATAGAAATGTTCATTTTCTTTCTTTCTTTTCCTTTTATTATTTCATCAACAATACTTATATGTTGTCGTCATACCTTTTCTTTTCTTTTTGATTTCTGTTGAGCAAATATAGTTTGATTATCTGGCATGAAAATATGAGTTTCGTTTTGTTTTTTATTTATCTATTGTTTTTTTCCTACTCCTTTTATCTCCGTCTTCGATTTTTGGCAAAAATTTTAAAATGTCAAGATGATGATTTCTGCCAAAAGTCTAGTTTAATGGACCATATTTTGCTTTATTTTAAAAATTACCTTTCCTCATCAAATTTGTTCTTCGTTGCTTTATTCTTTATAAGAGATTTTGGAAAGTATTTTGATAAATTTCACCAAACCATGAGTAAATAAAACCAATCAATCTTTATCAATAGTGAATAATCAACTGAGGGTATTTCTCTCTTTTGATAAATTTCTATCTAATTATCTGCTTAGTTCCCAGTTTATGTTTATCTGTTTATTTACCATACATCTTCCTGAATCAAATACTTCATTAAAAACATCAGCTCCAATCTGCATTATATGACTGAATTATACGGAAGCACTGCAATTGATATTTTCCATCAAGTACGTTACTTAGGAACATTTGGTCGGTATCACAGGAATTTGTTAAAATGATGCCATTAAGGAGTTTTTCAAATTCATGAAGTTGTTGTCAATCTTGAGCTTGTTACAGAGATTTTATTTAACTGAAGCTTCATAAATCGACAGAAATATCTCTCTAACAGGAAATAATTTTCTAAATGTCAAGCTTAACCAAATGCGAAACCATTTGATTAAACCTTATTTTACTTTTAGCGTGAAAAGAAATTGAATTCTGACATTGAGTCAATAATTAAAAATGATACAATAAACAAAATCATAATCAAGGTTTTATTTGATTTCATGAAATACAAAATTTCTTTTGATTTGACGGATATACTTTCCCATAAATTTCTTTCAAATCAAATAGCTTTTGTAAAATGCATTGAATTGTCTAAATGAGTTAATGCTTAATTATGGATAATTAATTGCAATCATAGACAAAATTAGATTCAACACACTACAACCACTATATTCAATAAACAATAAAAAACAATTATGAATAAATTTCAAATAAAAGAAATCTTTTTAAACTTTTTTTATAGTCAAAATAGGAATAATTAATGAATTAATGAGTCTTTCTTTTACATAGGATGCGTCAATTTCTTTATTGAAAAATATTAAAGTTCTATTTGTGTATTCATCTTTTATGATCACATGAGTCTTGAAGGCGTCTCATTCATTATTCCTTCTCAAAATGTGGAGCCGAATTCAAATTTCTTCAATGGATTTCTTTGTTATTCAAAAACACGCTTTTATCTAGTCAAAAAGAGAACGTCATTGTGACAAGGGAGTTGAAACACTAAAGAAAAATTGCTTTGGTTCTTTTTCTATATTTCACTCGAGGTAAAAAGAATTAGAATATTATGCCATGTATGGGCCGAGTGCTGGTCATATGTCATTAATACATATTTCTAGAGTCAAACGAAAGTAAGCAAAAAAGTAATAGACTAAGAATTATGAACAATTATCTTTACCTTGAACTGCAAAGACCTAACAAAACATTAAACGATTGAACTAGCAAAAGCATTCCAAAGAATTGCTTTATTGTTTGTAGTTTTTGAATGCTTCACCATAGAATTCTAATCTAAACAGTTAGCATCTTTTTCGAGACTATTCGTTTTTTTCTTGTTTACAGCGTAATGTTTCAACGTGAATAAGATAGACAATATTTAAACACAAAAATAATAAAACAAGTTAAATAAACAAACGGCTTTACATTTCCAAGGTATCAAATGACTTCGCAAGACCACCAAGGGTCACCAAATAAAGTATTTACTTAATACGATATCCATTTGTTTTTATAGAAATTTAAACTTCTCTTGTATAAATAATTTCCTTCTCTCAAAAACTGTTACATTCTTTCCTTACTCTTTTTAGTGTAGTTCTGGCTTGCCACAATTTGTCTGAAGATAATGTTTCTGTTCAAGCTTTAAACCTAAACCCTTAACCCAGGAAATATATCCACCACCATGTATATATTCATACTTTTTTTTAAATAGGTATACATCCTAAATATGTATGCAATGTCAAAATTCTTTTCCGTTTTGCTCGTTAGTTAAATAAGAATTATGATATATTGACCAAAAGAAAAGTAATCTATCAAGCGATTTAAACCAATAAACCATAGGAAACTATCTTCAAACACCATCTTGAATGTATCCTTTATTTACAGAACCAACGAATTCTAAGCAATTCAATCCAAATCTTTTTCTGGGTATTTACTAAATTATTTAAAAAAATAAAATCATTCGGTTTTCATAGAAATATGAAACAACTTATTATTTGGCTTTCTATTTTTCTGGATAATTTCTCTCTAAACAAGAATTTTAGTTTAGAACTTAACTAATTCAGATTCTGCATCTTTTTCTTGAATCAAAATCATATTAATAGAATTTGGCTGTTTTCACAGCAATTTGAACCAACTTAAAAGAAATTAGTTTGACCCATTTTTCTCTTTTAAAAATCACTTCATTTTTCCGAATTTTTCTTTCTTTCTATTTCCTTTAACAGACAGATATGAATAGATATAATTGTAATAAAATCTGTGTAGTTATCTTATCAATTGGAATATTCCAATTCTCAAGGGTCATGCAACCTTCCATGATTCAAAAAATGTTTCAGGAAGAAAATGACGTTTAGAAGATTATTTCTAATAGACTAATATGTAAGTGAAGATTTCGAAAACAAATCAAAAGAAGAAAACGTTTCTTTGCTGTTTCAATTGCTTTTGAAATTATTTTATTACACCATATATGATTAAAACCACAAATATTAATTTCCATTTTTTTGCTTTCTGAGAATTGTTTCTGGTTAATCTGTTTCTTCTTTTTTAGCTGGCTCCAATTTTATTCCTTGGATTATTTTTCATATTCTAATAATTTTCTTGAGGCCATATTTTTATTGTGCATGTACTAGTATAGAACAAATGGCTAAATGAATAATGCTAATCCGTTAATATTTTCATAATTTCGTAGAAATGAACCTTCTTAATGACAATGGTGACGCAGAATAAAGATTCCTGTATAAGGTTTGTGTTTTTTTCTCTGATCTATTATCGTCAAAGAGTCTGAATAAATTTTGATAGTGATACAGTAGTTCTTTATATTTGGATGTCTTATCGCTAAAATGGCCATTTAAAGGGTGAAAAAGTAGCTACCATTTATCAGATATGCTGAAAAGATGTTCTGCCTCTTAGGTTTTGCATGATTTTGACTTACTAAAAGAAGGGCAACGAGGCAAAAAGGCAATACGTTCGATTATATAGGTGTACTAACACCACAATTATTTTATAAAAATGAATTTTAACAATGATCTTTTTTGTTAAGGGGAGGATTTTTGTTTTGTAGTAAGAGAAGAGATGTAGATGGATGTCTATTGTTGCTTTATATGTGTTTCAATGAGTTCTATGTCTATCTTTCATCACATTTCTACATAATTCTTTTGTCAATATATCGTGTGTTATGGCTTCTTGAGTTATAAAGGGTTTTACTATATGCTACTGCTCAATAGCGGATATTCGCTAACTTTTTACCAATAATGTTTGTCCAGGTAATTAATATAGCTTAATCTCTTACTGTTGTGTTATAAAACAGAATGTTATAATTAAATGTTATAAACAACAGTCAAGCAGGTTTTAATATTAACATTCTATTTTATAACACAACATTAAGCTTTATTAATTAACCCAAACGAACAATGGAATTAGTTTGCTTATTTATCGTGACAAAGTTAGCAAATATCCGCTATACCTTTACCACGAACATCTCATATTTTTTGATGCGGTTTTTTGTTTGGTTTATATGACTAGAAATAATATATATCTGCTGAGACTGTTATAAATGCTCCAGCCCCTAGAATAGATTTTCTATTCTAACAGACAGCTAAACTTTTAGAGGATTATCGCTTCTCACGAAGGAACTGTTATGCGTGGTCAACTACAGCCAGAAAATCATATTAATACAATCTCTTCACCGTACCTCAATACAGTATGTATCGGGTTCTCATCCTCTGACTTTTGTATCTCATTTTTAATTTTTTGAGGTGAGGTACTTGGTCTATTTGTTATTCTGCTACATTGAAAATATACTTTGTTACTATTCGTATGACAGAAGGTAAGAGGTTATTTATGATAAAAGTGATAAAGTGGTAAGATCAAGTTAATATACCATCATAATACCTCATAACAATTTGTATCGGGCTCTCATCCATTTGCTTTCTGCATCTCATTTTTTATCTCATTTCTACAATCTTCTCACTGCCTTTACAGTATTTAGTTTTAAGGTAAATTATTCGGTCTATTTGCAATTCTGTTAGATAGTTTCTCATTCTTCATAATGTATACTAGCCTCCGTATGGCGTGGTAAACGATTATTCATTATCACACAGTTGACTACTAACATACAGGGATACGGCCCTTACAGTTTGGATCGGACCTTCATCCTCTGCTGTTTTCTGTATCTTTTCAGAATTCTGTCTGTTGCATTGAAAATATAAATTGTTACTCTTCATCAAAATATACTAACTTAATACGATAGAAGTGAGAAAATATAATGGTGATAACAATAATGAAACTTATTTCTCTGCAGACCAATTGGCGGTTTGATTCAATAAGTTGATAGATATATTATCGACTAATCTAAATTTCTGTTTGATTTTTGCGAGGAACGACTCAAGTCTCAGATTTAATACAGACATTCCTTTTCCCACCCCATCTTCCCATAAGATGATTGCTATTGCGTTATCAGATTTCTATTGTTGATAATAATTAGTAAAAAGAATTAGCTGATATTTGTTTCATGTTAAAAATGATACCAATAACAAAATATATCTTAAAAGTGCTCAAATTCTTCACTATTATTAGAATAAGAATTAGAATTAGAATTATTTATTTCTGGTTTTAAAAATAAATTACAGTTATTGTTAATAAAAGTAGAAACATAACTAATAATTAATCCGTAGGATATACAGATAGGTAGATAAATATGTTAACAAAGGGAAAAAAGAAGAAAGAAAACTGCCACGGCCAACAGACAGAAACTTGGAACAGTAGGATTTTCATGCCAATATCCACAGAGAACCAGGGGACAGGTCTTGAGTTATAAAATATCTCATATATGACCTGCCTATTTCACAGAGTGTTTCAAATCTAGTTTCAAATTAGTCTGATATAAATATTCACACCTCAAGGGAGTGATAACGGTGATATGACATCAACTTTATCACATTAGATGGTGTGATGCCGATTGCTTTACAAAAACATTTCAAATTACGACTAAAGAGAAGACCGTTGCACCGAGTTAGTTTTGAACATTTTATAAGTGTATTTTATTGTTAGTTTGAGATTGGTTCGTCTCCGGGTTATTATTATTATAATTCAAAATTCAAAAGGAAAAGAAGAAGGAGAATAGATAAAATGTTTTGACTGTTCATGAGGTTATTCAAGGTATTTTGTATTTTGCAAGTAGTACTTTTATGGCGGTCAGGCTTTTACCATTCTTTTGGTTTTCCATTTTCATAAATTCTCATTGCTTACTAAAGTTGTAGCAAATAAACATGTTTTTGTAAATACTGTAAATACTGTAAGCCTTGTATTCATCAAAAAGGCTATCGGAAGCTATCGGCTATGTGTTAGGCCCGCACAAGATAATTTAGATTGCTTTTGAATCCATAATTAACGACAGCATCTTAAAGCATATTCAATGCCTACTAAGTTTGACTAATGTGCTCCAGGTCTAACCAGCATTTTATCAGTATGTTTAATAAATATTTAGTCATGTTTTTCTTACATGCGGTTTACAATTTCTTTTCACTTTTTTCAATTTCATTATCTTTTTCTGACTTGGAGCCTCATGATCGCTCCATTACAAGTATATATTTAACAACTTAAACAAGTTTAGTGAAAATATTTGCAGTTTTGATAAATGGTATGTATTATAATTTCTTTTTGGTGATTATATTAATAAAGTTGCGTTCATAAGACTGAATATATGCACCCAAACTGCATTAAAACATACCTTATACCATATAAAGTCATAACATATAAAGGATAGCTGTAATTTTTCGAAGCGAAAAGAGCCTAAAGATCTCTCGATTACTATTACTGTATATTTAACAACTTACACAAAAATATTTGTTCCTTTTTGATGATTTTCTAGTTTAATAATGTATTTACCTTGTCCGTCTACAGTTGCATATAATACAGTATAAAAGCTAATCCGAGGAACTTCATTACTATCTTAATATTGAAGACAAAAATAAATTCGTTATTTTTTTCATGATTATTAAGATAATAATGAAGTTCTTCGAATTAGCTTTTATACTGTTTTCGCGTATCGTATTTCGTTTGCAAGACATTTGAATCCTTATAAGCACCAGTATTGAATAAAACATACTTTACATGCAATAAAAATTCAGCTTAATCATTATGAAAATACATATTTCTTGAAATATCTTTTTTAGGTAACCACGTTTGAAAATCAATTTAGAACATATGAGTAAATTGGGCTTGTGCAAATATAACCATGAGCAAACTCCGTTCTGGCGGACTATAGATGAAATATTTAATTTTCCTCCATGGAAATTTACGCTACAATACATTAAACTGTCATTACACTTAAAACTAATTAGCTAGTTGTGTCCAGCATGGAAAGTATTTCATGAATCTTAAAACATTATTTCAAACTGTTATGCGTTTTCCATCCAAGTATAAGAAACATTGGATAGGTACTTTTAAATTTTTTTTCACTCCCTTAACAGACATTTTCTGTGGAAATGGCCCTAAGCTTTTCCTTCTTAACGATAACTATCGAGTAAATATTTCGCTCGGGAAATTATAGAAGAAGATCTTCATTTTTACTCTAAAAGACACTTCTTATCACTTAGTTTTCCAGTACCTTTTCTCTTAAAAAGTGAATCAAGCATTGCTAAACTTATTAGAAACGCTTCCAAGATAAATGAAAAAATATTAATTTTTTTAATTGTCAACAATTTTTTTTACAATTTTACAATTTTACTACACGTTCAAAATTTCATTTATTTTTCCACATAAAAAGGAAAATAAAGAAAACATCCTGAAGAAATCTTTTTTCATAAAATTTTAATTGTTTCCATCAATTTACATCTGCGTGCGTGTTTACTGTCAATAAGTAAACTAGACGTTCGATTTTTCATAATTTTGATTAATATTTATTTACAACTGAGCCAAATACATCTAAATAAGAAAAATTCAAGAGAAATTCTAGAGAAACGTTTCTTATCACTTGCTGTTTTTACTGTTGCAAAGCATCAGCATATCCTTGCAGTATAGTGCAGAACGTAGATTTAGAACTGAGATAAGAGTAGGAAAAAGTACAAATATAACAGTAAAAAAGGAAAGTGAATCTAAAAGCATACCAAAAGCCGTGATGCATTCCGGGTATTGGTGACATATCTCTCACTCCTTTTCATTTATCAGTAAATAGTAATTTGATTTTCGTACTTTTGATTAATATTTATTTACAACATGGCCTACTGAATAAAACACGGCCTGACGCGGCCTTTGCTATGCATTTTCCAGTTCGAGGGCAAAATTTTCTTAGATATTTAAAAGTTTTTCTTGTAACATAAAAATTAGGAGACCATATAAAAATAGAATAAACTAGTTCCATATGTTATATAGTTGTGAACTATCTATAGATCGGTTTCCACTACATCACTTTTTGTTAACATTGTAGCTTTTTGTTAACATTTTGCCTCCAAAACTGCGCAGAAGTCTTGTAACTATTACAATACATGAAATATTGATTGGATGGCGTAATGACAAGTGCTTATATTTTGCGCGTATAAAATATCATTCTTTATACAGGGTGTTTCACAAAAAAGTCAACCAGCACGTTAAAGGTTTTAAAATAGCCTTTAAAATTATTTTTAGATTGTTTCACTGATTTTTCAATGACTTGGCTACATGTGGCTAGAAAATCTTACAAAACTGATTCATAATTCGCCTTAAAATTGATTTTATGTGGAGGTCATTCAAAAAAAGTAAACTGGAGATCGTCTGAAATTACATATATTAGATATGTTATGACTTGTGTAATTTTTTCATACTTTTTATCTGGAGGATGTCTTGAGGGAAATTGAATGGCAAATAAACTTTAGATTTAAACTATGCATTTCGTAATATGTTTTTACAACAAACATTCTCTGCTCTGTAGTCAGTTAAACTATGCCGATCAATATATTTATTATCATGAACCATTTTAAGATGCAACTGATCATACGTTCATGTGGCAGATCACACGTGAAAATCATTGCTTTCATGTAGCCATT
Source organism: Nanomia bijuga (assembly GCA_032273505.1). NCBI lineage: Eukaryota > Metazoa > Cnidaria > Hydrozoa > Siphonophorae > Agalmatidae > Nanomia > Nanomia bijuga. The sequence continues at coordinate 19,448 of JAUKPT010000086.1, read as the reverse complement.
ACTTTTCAGGAAAAATCTGTGAAAGAATCTAAAAAGAATTTTTAAGGCCATTTGAGACCTTTTACTAGCGGGTTGAATTTTTTTTGTGAAACACTCTGTAATACAAACGTGTATTCTGAAATTGACGATGCAATATTTGTTCAAACAAATGCATTCACTTTTATAGTTGATTTGTGAATTGTATTAACGGTAGAATCCAGTCTTAAACGCGTTTTTTAGGCAAAACATAAACAGATGACGTAGGGTAGAAATAGGTCTATATTAGCTTCTGATGTTACTTGCTATTTGTGACAGATTTTTTGGATGATGATATAAGACTAAAAGTAGAAAGATATTATAACAACAGAATAAAAACAAGAACATTTTTAAAATAACTAAGATTCTCTAAAGCATTCGAGCAGCCGAATCATGCTACGAAACCTTAGATTTGTGCCTGGTACTTTTTCCAGAAAATATTCCATTCACTTAGAATATTGTCATTTTTTCTATGCTGACCCATTATATGAAGTCTGAGGGTAAAAAAAGGAAAGAAAGAATAAATTAGCAAAATGAAAAAAAGATAAGAAAGATTAAATCAAAATATTAAGAGAAAAAAGTACTAACAAATAAGGAAAAATTAGGCAGCTGAAGTTACTGCTTCTGAGACTAGTCAAGGGACATCTCAAAAAGATTTTTTAAGATAAAGTGTCTGTTAAGGGGGGGAGGGGTTGAGCATAATCTGTTAAAAAAATATGAAAACTTTCTATAAAGAATGTAGATCTCTAATGTCCCTAATACTTCTGTAATTCGAAAAGGTAAAGCAGTTTGAAATAACGTTTTAAAGAGTCATTCTCATGCATTTTGCGCTTTTCGCTTAAGAAAAAAATAAAAAGGTTGAACAATGTTGTTGCAATCACAATTATGGTTGGTAAACGCTTAAAAGACATTTTCTTTTTGTAAAAATCAAGTAAAAAAACGAAAATACAGAATATAAATATAGAACGAAAGAAGGCAAAGGAATCTGAAAGTGATCTTTACGAATACATTTTAAGAAATATAGAATGAACTTGAAATAACCGTGCCTGGTAAAAAAAAGATAATCCATTATATAATAAGAGTCATTCATTGGACGTAAAACACTTCAAAGACATCAAAAATAAACCGAATTGACAATAAAATTGCAAGTGTCTACAAACATATCTGGCAAAATGAATGAATACAGATAGAAAAAAAAGCATATTTTATACACAAAGGTCACTGTTTTGTGGAGAGAATATTTCTGTTGATGGGGTCACGAATAAATCTAGACGTTTTTGGAAAGTTCATATACTTATCATAGCCTACTCTATACACGACCATACATCTTGCCGACATAAAATCGAGTTGGGCGTTTTGTGATTAGCTGCGACCAAACCACACTGCTTAGTGTATTTACAAGCAGGTCCAGAATATGTGGGACGAATTTATCTTTTGGGAGAAATTATTTGGGAAAATATGGGCCTTTCGTACTTTTTGCTATAGAGTCGATAAGTCATTCGCTTTTATACTTTTGGTCGTGTGCTTTTTACAGCATGTGTATATAATGGAGGACATTGTGGTGACCGAGTACTATGAGATGATCAATGTCCGTTCACCAGTTATACTTCTTCAAAGCTCTTTGAAGTACACTTTCGATTTTGTCTTATAAGACAGAAATATGCTGAATATGTGAACTGTCGTTACATTTGATTATCTTATGTCAATAAATAATTTTGCGTGCTATGTACTAATTCTTTAGTTCACCTTTATATATCATCATAATACCAAACTATATCTCATTAGAAAAAGCTTTATCATTATATAATGTCGTTAATCAATAGATACATTCTTGTTACATTGAGACAAATTAAAGGATCATATATAGTTTTATGTTTTATCTGTTATCCGATACACAGTATACATTTTGCTCATTCGTTAAGTGGTGATAACTTTCCCAACCGTTGGTTATTACTCTGTGTTAACCCACAGTCGTGGGTTATTACGAAGTGTTAACCCATGGGTAGCTTTATGTGTCTCATCTTTCTAATATATGTTTCTTGTTTTTGATGTGACCACCTTCTCTTTCTCATGTCAAATGAAACGCATTTCTTTATATACAACTCTCAACTCTCCAAGAGATTTATTATTTCTGCATCAATTTTGATTAACCAATCAGAATAGAAATCCACGCTTTATAAACAATAGCCCATTTATTTATTGTACGCTAATGAGATGTTGTTAATAAATTCTTTTTTTTCCTCGATGTTTTTTTAGTGAGAAAAAAATCGATATTTTTTTGTTTAAATATTTCTTTGAAACATTTATAGTTCTATGATTTCAATCTTCTTGAAATAGTATAACCCTCATGTGTATAAACATTAAATTATTGGAGAAATAATGTCTTTGAAGCCTTTTCTGAACGACACAAAAACTTCTGTATTTTTATTTTATATGTTAACTAACTCGCCTGGAAACATCTTATCGAGGCTGAATTATTTTCTATAACCAACATTTCATCGTTGGTTATTTGTATATTTTAACCTGTTATTTCGAAAAAATGTTAACAGGTTTTCTGGTATACACTCAAATAACTCAAGAACGTATTGAATAGGAAACTTGCAAATACTGAGACTAAAGATGCTATTCAAATGTGCATGCTGTAAGAAGCACGTGACCAAAAATATAAAAGCAAATGACTTATTGAATGCAATAGCAAAAAGTACGAAAGGCCCATATTTCTCCCAATAATTTTTCTGGACATGCTTGTAAATACACTGAGCAGCGTGGTTTGATCGCAGCTGATCCTTAAACGCCCAACTCATTTTTTGTCGGCAAGATGTATGGCCGTGTATAGAGTAGGCTATGTACTTATTTAACTAAATCTAGCGTCAATGATGAGTTATAGATTTACAATGGTGAAGTTAGTAATTAGGTATACGCAGGCCTTTGATTATATTTTTTTATACACTTTTAGTGGGGCCTATTAGTGGAAATATTCTTCAAATTAAGGTAGCGGGACGGAAATTGGTAGAGATGTTCAATATACCATATTACATCGATTTTTCTTCGGAGGCCAAAAAAATCCGGACCCCTTACTTGTGCTCCGGGTCATTAAGTAAAAAGGGCACCCCTAGAAAAATGTTCATTTTTAAAATGTTCAGATTTGAAATTTGTTTTGATGGCTGGATTAAGGGGACCTGATTTTGTTGTGCTCCGAGTAAAAATCGATGTAGTATGGTATAATGAACATCTCTACCAATTTTCATCCTGCTACTCGAATTTGAAGTATTCTGGTGAAATCGTCCACCAGTCCCACTATTTGAACATATGTTGATAGCAGGTCATTTTCCATCGGATAATCATAATCCCAGTCAGACATAATATATAATGTCAAACAAATGTTTTAGTTATTCTGTCGGATACGACGTCGGACATGTTCGAAATCTGACAGTTTTTTTAAACCTTAAAATTTATTAAGCTTTAAACCTACATTTACTAAATGTTAAAATGCTAAAATTGCAGACCTAAAAAATATTAAGCACTCAAATTACCAATTCCATTGTACAAAGAATGCGTCAAAAATGTTTGACAAGCAGTATAGTGTAAATTGGTTAAAGTTGACTAATGGTAGTGGCATTAAGTAAATATAAGTAAAAAGGGATCAATAATTGACTACTCATAAATTTTATACATATTCAATTAAATTGTTGGTCATATCTTATCATCGCATCAGACAGAAGAGACAAAAGAAGATCGATTTTAATCTCTGTCTATATGAAATATGAAAACCGTGTCCAATGATGGAATGGGTTTTATATTCATGAAGAGGTTGGTCTGTTTAACGCCTCAACTGTGTCAGTCATACTGAGATGTACTAAATATTCATCGAATCAAGAGATAGAAAGTAAGTTTTATTCTTTATCAAACGTAAGATGTAGTAGATGATCAAGTTATACACCGTTTAAATGGCTGCACGTTTAGATGTTGCACGTTTGTACAAACAACCTTTTTTTTGGTTCAGCAGCAAACGTCCGAACTCAAGGTGCAATCCATGGACATATTGTAAATGGGTCATGCTTTTTTCAGATTCATCATTCTGGTCTAAAAGTATGGAGAGAAAATATCAAAACCATTTATGGTAAGCTGTCAAAATATATCATACTTTCAATTCTTGTTCTAAAGAGAACCCCCTACAATGAAATACTTAAATCATCAATCTTTTTTGTAAAGAGAAATTATTAATCCCATCAAAACCGTAGCCTAGAAAAGTAACTTGCTGGTGACATCAAATAACAAGTGCTTTGTTATTTAGTCATGCCGAGTTCAACCTTTACCTTACGTAAATCCCTGACAACTACTCCGTTATCAATTAATAAGACTTAAATGACCACGTCTCGAACTTGTGTACGTGTGTACGAGTGGTAAAAACATTATATGATATTAGAATTTGCACTAATTTTTTGCCCAGATTTCATTTAAAAATTGCGGTCATATATCTTATTAAGACTTTGAAAATTTCGTCGCTCATCTACTTACTCATCTATAGAATATATAAAAGGTAAGAACTTGTAAGTAAGCATTTCATCTTTTTGTCTATAGCAGCTGTCTAGGAACCATGACCGCAGTTACTTTGATTCATTTGAGTTAAAAGATAAGATCGAAGGTTTAACTAGTTATTTTTGTAGTTTTAAGTGCAAATTAAGTTAACCCCCAGTGCCTTTAGTTCTGAATTTTCAATTCTTAAATCTAGAAATCGTCCATGCTTAACGTTGGTACTTGGTGAAGTATGATGTATTACTTCAGTTATCGTAAAGTGAGGGGTAAAATAGAACTAAAACCTAAAGGTTGTAATTTCTAAGATGTTATCCGTTTTTATGATTTATCTTGTATTGACACATTAAATTAAGTTTCTTCTAATATGAGGAATATTTGGCTAGATCCAGCTCTCTAGTTTAAATCCATCAAAAACTGTTGTTCGTTTTTAGGAACTAACCATGGAAAAAGAACTAGGCCGTTTTTTATTCACCCCAAGTGTAGTCCATTTTTACCAGGTGTAGAATTTTGAGCTTCTTATACATTAAATATACTAGTAAATATACTAATTGGGGTAAAATAAATCACCCTTCTAGATTAAATCAAAAACGTTCTTGTATTTTCTTTTTTTGAATGATGCGCTATTTGTAAACTTCCCAAACTCAGTCTTGGAAATATATTTTCTTTTTTTGTCCCTCCTCCAAATCTGAATAAGTTAAGATAAACTGAGTGTATTTCAAAGCTAACATGCAGACATCTAAATTTGAAGAATTCTCACCAAACAATGCCCTTCGGGCTAATAGAAATTGAAGATGGTGGTAGAGAACAAATGACTCATGTTATTCAAGAAGGTAAAAAAAGTGAGTAGTAGAGAAGGAATAGTAAAGAGAGAGGAATAATGGTGGTGTAGGAAGTTATAGGTGGGTAACACAGGGCAACGTTTAAGTTTATAAAGATTTTCTAAAACCTAAGTTTTCATACTTATCTTCTTTTTCCTTTTACCCCACTTACCCCCTAGTTCTTTTTTACCCCACTTTATGACATTTTATTATGTAAAGTTAAAGTTAATGTAAGAAAAAAATGCTGGGGAAATACGAGAAAAAAAAATGAAAAAGTTCAGTGTACATGTCTCTCATCTTCAATGGAAAAAAATAAACTTGGAAGATCATTGTTAAGGCCAGCTACCTATGCTTTGACCTAGACATTCCACTTAATCACATCTTGTCAAGTCACGTATCAGGTTTCACATGTTATGAGTCGACCTAGCAGAATCGTAGACTCGTGCTGATTCTAATCACCCCCTATCTAGTGTTGAAAGAAATTATTTTTATAAAAAACAATTAACAGCTGGCATTGAACAGGACCTAAACTGGAAATAGAATCTGATTGGTATCATTCTTAGTGCCTGTCTTAAATTGGCAATGTCAACTTTATTTAAGTATTTCCAACTTTTGTCTATATCTACTAATGATAAAATATAAATATTTATTCGATCTAAAGCAGTTTTACCTTTCAGGTTGGTTGGACAATGAGCATATATGATCCAATGGCCTAATCTACTTACAATAAAAAGAGTAGGGCATTATATGAGTTGATGAAGGATTCTGATAAAAACTCTGAACTGGTTTGGGAAAGGGCAGGGAAAGGATTCTTTGCAATTTTGAACTGTATCAAATTACATCAAATTTTCTCTATAAAAATATTTGTTTTCTTATATTTTAGACACATTAAAGTATGCTTAGAGACGTGTTCATTCATCTACTTCTACTTCCATGGATTGTGATTGGTGGGAATCACGGCTCGGACATGCGCAGAAGTAAGGTGCCAGAACACATTCACCATTCATGTAAAGATGAACACGGAGATCAACATTACCAATGGTAAGGATGAACAGAGATTTTTTACCTCTGATTCGTATTATTTCGTAACGAGAATTGATGTGAAAAGTCAGCGCGTACTCTAAGATAGTTGTAACTCGAAAAGATTAGGTAATTTTGGTTGCTTTTCTAACTAAAATTACCTCTCTTTCCGAGTTAACTATTACTTGTCTTGACTTGAAATTACACGAACCTACCCTAAACATTTGAACATATTGGACGAAATAACCTCAAAGCTCATCCTCCCCTTGTCCTGCCTAAACCTTGTTTTTCATTATATATATCTAAGCTTTTTTACAACGCTTATGGTTAGATAACAACAAATATTTTAACTAATTGTCTTCAAATCCTTTTAAAAAAACTCTTTCTTAGTTATTAAAAATGACCTAACAAACTTTTTACGCTAAAACTAGATATTTATCCTCTAGTCGTGTATGCCAAAAATATTTTGTACCATAATATAATTTGGACGTCTATGTCATTTTCAGACTTAAGATTTGACATAATATCGAAAAAACATCCATGAAGGTCATGGACATTGTAGATCTTGTCAGGTATCAGAATGAGTATAGATGAATAAAGTCTGTCTCCCCATTTGTTATCTTTTTGTCTCAGTAAAATCTCCACATGGACTCAGTTTTAAGTTAAGCAGAAAAAATAAGAACAATAATTCATTCATGATGAGTAAATCTGATCCCTCATTCTTTCTTTATAATTTAGGACATTAGGATTCAAAGCTTGTCATATAAAAGTATAAAATTATCAAGTCAATTTGAGAAACTGCACATTGCTAATTTTCAACTTCTTTTCTTTTTGATTTCTTTCTTTCTTTAGTAATATTTCGCAAATTTTGTTTGAGGTTCTAGATGGTTATGACATGCGTGTTCGTCCATATAGCGCCAGTAAGTATAAATGATACATATCATTAGTTTAAGTCTTGCAACCTTCAACATTATCATTCTGAATTGATCATTTACTTTATTTTTATGTCATCTTATTACCATAAAATACGAGATGAGATAAATTGGTTTACTCTTTACGAAACCTTTGAAGAGAAAATTTCAAGAAGAAGAGCTATGATGATTGTAGAGAAATATGTGAAGATAAAAAAAACTTTTTGTTCCTGTTTAGCGAATCAACCTGTAGTCGTCAAGGTTGGTTTATGGATTCTCTCAATCGACTCCATCAATGTTATGGATATGGTAAGCAGATGAGTATCTTTTTGATAATTTATGATATATATTGTCCAAGAATAAGCGAGTGCAACATCTAAAATTTCTACGTTCTTATTATAAGCATTCAAAATATTTTTTGGTCAGTTCTTGGAAGATACAAAGAATTTAATTACACAAAAGTCGGTACTTCCAGGCACTGTAAGAACAAAGTGAGTCCTGATGACTCATATCATTAAGTACTTATGCTGGACTTAAAATGAGTCAGAGCGACCATGACTAGCGACTAGCGTCATGAGTCAGATGCTTGACTCGCCTCTCTTAGGTGGGTCATTCTGACTCGGAGAACCGGAATTACCCCTAAGTCAATCTTCTACCTGGTCTGTGAGTGTTGCATACTAACTCAAGGGTGAGTCCAGCTTTCTGACTCAAGTATTTAATTCAGAAGGACCCAATATATAGTGAGTCTGATTGACTTAAAAAGGTGATTAATCATGACTCGACGAAGGTAGTCGCATCTGATCTGCGAGCCTGACTCACTTTTTTGAGTCACAGGACTCGTTATTTTCTGACAGTGGATAATACCTACTTGAGTGAATTTTATTTAAAGTTGAATTACTTGGGCACTAACACGCACTACTAATTAATCCATGGCACTAAAATCCTTATATAGGGCTTTTACTTAATCCGCGGTGAGGAATCCTATATTTTCAATGGTCGACGTGAACATAAAAAGAAGATTTTTAATTTTTTATTTCGTTACTCCGAGTTATGAAGGAATTTATATCAAGAGGGTAGTTTTACCACCCCCATTCCTCACCGCGGGTTAAGAAGACTTTTTAACCCATAAGAGTTGATTTTGAAAATATGACACCAATTTAAGATAAAATATAGAAAATTTCTTATCATTTTATCTTTTAGGCTTCAAATATGCATATAATTTTGATATGCTTTTGGAGGGAATATATGTAAATAAACTGATATAATCTAGATTATGATTATTATGATCCGCCCTAAGGAGGTATGATAGATTGATAACGGATCAGGTTAGGTTCAATCTTCAAAAACCTATCGAAAATAAAAAAACAAAACAGGCAATGGATCCATCCAAATATATATCGTCAAATATATAGACATAGGGCTTATTTACAAACATAGTTCGTATATAGTTATGAAACGCTATTGAATTATGATAAAGACATCGTTTTTACTTGAGGTGAACATTTGTGCACGAATAATACCACGACGACTTTTCTATTCTATTATCTATTATGACGTATTTCCCAATTGGTTAAAAAGTATACTATTGTTTCGAGTTAAGCGTTTTTATCAATAGATTTCAATACATTGGGTGAATAATTATTCGTGTACGACATCGACAATAACAAATATGAATAGGTTTCCTAACTATTAGATATAAGAACTATGTTATATATTATCTCGTCGAGTTCTACGCTTATACGGTGCATTAATCTCGACTGATAAAATGAACCAGAATTTTGGCCTATTCCATGACGAAAATGAAATTTATATCTCAACTCGGGAATTATTGCTTTAACTGCTAATGTCATGATCCTAGAAGTCTTGCCATTGATGATGAAATGGTTAGATTTTGTAATAAGCAGATATAAAAGCTTTTCTTTAAGAGCTTCGATCAATACTCATTTCCGTAAATGAATTAACAAATAATATTCCGCATGGAAACGAAGCGAAAGCTGCTCAAATTGTAAACAAAGCACTTTTTACAATTTGATAGATGCAAACATGAAAGGGTCTATTGTTTGTCTAAAATTGTTGTTTAGGAGTACCGTATTGACCTTTTCTTACGACAGACATGGAAAGATCCTCGCTTGAGAAATTCATATCCCGAAAAGTTAACCGTTTCAAATACGATGAAAGATCGGATTTGGGTTCCGGATACTTACTTTGAAAACTCAAAACGTTCAGAATTTCATTTTGTCACAGTACCAAATGTTATGCTGAGAATTTCACAAGATGGAACGGTGGAACTAAACACAAGGTAGGTAATCGTTTGGGGCTAAAATCAGTGAGTGGGTGATGTTCCTCGGATAAATTTGGGTTCAAGTTTGAATACACTGTACCTATTTCAAACCCTTCGCCACATTATTAATCTTGATAAGCTGTCCATCCATACAGTTTTTTTGTTACTATAGATTACTTTGAATAAGTCTGAGTATATGGATAGTTTTCAGTTGCACTAGACTTCAGATGACAAAAAGGTGTTGTTTACATCAGACGCGGCGACGGGGTTTCAAAAGGACGGGACTTGGGGGAAAAGTTCGTATTAAAAAACTAAACAAGGGTTATTGTACTAAGATAACTCTGAAAAAGCACGCATGAAAGGCAAATTGATTTAAAGGGAAATCACAGAAAAGTGGACGAATAGAAAAATCAACAAACGAAAAAAAATGTTACTCACTATAAAGGGCACATTTATATATGGAAAAAGCTATAAGCTATTCTAATAGAAACTTTACTTTATACATCTTTTTCAGGTTATCAGTGGTTGCATCATGTCATATGGATTTGCACATGTACCCTGCTGATAAACAAACATGTTACTTGAACATACATAGTTGTAAGTTTAACATTTTTTGATTACAGTTAGATTAATTAAGCCAAAATGTTTCACTTTATAGGGACAAATATAGCTACAGATCTCCCATAAAGCCCATTGATTAGGAAAAGAGCACATTACAATAGCCTTACAATCTTTACAATCTTCCTGTAGGATCCGTTTAGGACAAAACAAAATAACTCTTCTATCTTTCATTCAATTGAGAAAAATTAAGTAAGAATTTTACATGATACATTCCTCGGAAACAATGCTGCAGAGGCCTCATGCAAATATATTTTCTTATGTTTTGAGAACCAAATTTGAATTCTTTTCATTTCTAGATGGTTATTCCACAGATGATATTCGTTATGAATGGGAGGGGACAAAAAGCGAAGTCCACGTTGAAAAAGAAGCAAAGTTTCTTCCTCAATACAATGTCTCAAAATTCGTTGCATCAATGGCAGACCCAAAAATGTACGTAGCAGGTAAGTGTTTGATCAGTTAAGAATGTCTTAGAAAACAGTCAAAATCACATTTGAATGCATGAATATTCTGAAGACACCATCAAGAGGAGAACAACATCTACTTACTCTAGAGCTCGAGGTTTTTAGAACGATAGGCTGGTAGGAGTGTGCCGCGGGAGTATTTTTCCGCGCACCTTTTTTACGACCCTTTTTATGACCCTTATCTATATAAAATGTTACAAAATAAAACTGTTTTATGTATCACTGAAGTTTAAGGACGGGAAAATTTAAAATTTAAAACGCAGATCTACAGAAATTAAAATTCAGGAACTACCCTTTTCCGCGGCACATCCTGTCAGCGATCACATTTAAGTTACCCCCGAGCTCTGTTTATTGCAGACATCAAGCCTAAGATCAACATCAAGGACGAATATAAAAGCCGCACGTTTACAATAAGAATTTACAAAAATGATAAGTTGTTATCAGTACTACTGATGATCACAAAACATTTATTCCTGGGACTCAATTTGCAATTCAGCTTCTTTCAATAGAAAATCATCATATGTTTGCAATGATTAATATTATTATCTCATTCTAGGTTAAAAAATGATATTGACATATCGAAAATATTTACAACAACTCATTGTTTCTTTGATTTACCTCCAAAAAAATCCCATAACATTTATTTTGTTGTGGGATTAAATTCATTGCACTGATATGCTACTGTACTATAATTATTATTTCACTACTATTTCACATTCGAGTGTTACGTGTTACGTAACGCACTTTTTGTTTTTTTCATAAAAATAGAAAAATGTCAATTTGCTAAAATAGCAATGCCAACTCTTAAAAAATCTATTAGACGGAAAAGATTTATCGTCCTTTTAGTTGAACTACTTTAAGGAACGCCGTCCATATTCAATTTGTCACGAGAAACGTCAAAATGTCGTTTATTCTACTACCCACCACCCTACCCTGAGAAAACGTCATGCCGTGGCACTCATATCATACTTCGATATCTAAATCAAACGAAAGGTTTAGGGTATTCCACGGCCAAGTGAAAAGAAACCGTATCTGGGTTAACTCCTAACCCAACCTCCCATCAGGAACGTCATTCTGATGTTTCTCGTGGCAACATGAATATTGACATAGATAGAACTCTCACTAAATTAAAGTAAACGATTCCGTATGTTTTATTTCAGGTAATTGGTCGGGTTTAAGTCTCTCCTTTCAACTGGAGCGTTTATCCGGACACTTCTACCTTCACATGTACGCCATCTGTATGATGATCGTCATGTTATCATGGATCAGCTTCTTCATACCACGTGACATAATCGTGGCGCGTGTAGGACTGGGAATGAGTTCAGTGCTTACCGTTTGCATGGTGTATAATACACAAGAAAGCGCAATGCCCAAAGTAAGTCCATTTTGTATATTTTGGCCAAAAGCGTCAAATTTCTATTGTTTCGGACCCTAAAACAAATTGGAAAATGGTATGGTGAAAAAATTCGTAGTTTTGGTCAAAATATCTTCCCTTGGAGACCAGTACAGAAGAAAGTGTTTATCTGCTGGATGACCAGATTTAGGATAGTTTAAGTTGCCGATAATTTTCCAAACAAAAAAGTGCTGATGTCAGGCACATGAAGATAGATTAGTAGGACAAGATGTACTTTTGACATAAACCCTTTTTGTGATTTCAGTATCTGCCTTAGAAAATAGGTAGATAAAAAATAATGAAAAATGAGACGCGTCAGCCAAATCTCATGCGGATGGGGATGATAAACTCATATTTTTTATAAACGGGCCTCAAAGGCGTGTCTCCTATGAACTTTTTTTTTTAATTCAAGACGTTACAGTCAGAAATTCACTATTCGTCTAATCAGGTTTTAATTTCCAATATCCAAGTTAAGAAATAATTCTGGATACCGATACAAGATCCTCCTCCTATCATTATTTTGTAGCAGGGGGGTTGGTAATAAACAAATTAAAAAACAGAAAAATTCTAGTAAACACAATTATTGATTATCCATTTCATAAATTCAATAAACATGACAAAGGAAAAATGTTCTACAACAAAAAATGTTATAGGTAGGGTTAAAGCAGGGTAGGGGTTGGGACAATGGACGGGATCGGTTCAGGGGCTTATCGAGGAATATTTCTGACAGGGGAAAAAATCGATTATTGGGAGAATTTCAATGAAAAATTAATTAGGTCAAGATTTGAAAAAATACATTAGAATCTGACTGGGGCGCAAGCTCCTTTTGCCCTCCCCCTGGATCCTGCCCTGCGGTTAATTAGTTAGGTAAAACGTTTTGTCTCTTTTATGAGTTTTGTTGTCGCTTCTATCATTTTCTAATTGTCATTTTATGGTAGATCAGGATGACCATATACTGCGACAGAATTTGTAAAGTGATATATGTTGTGTAGAATTCAATTTTGATACTTAACAAATAGCATGCTCTGTTATATAATTCTTACTAAATTTGTCGATGATCCCCTAGCAGTATAGATAGATTAATTAGATTAGATTAACTAAAACATCATCGGACAATAATCATTATAGTCATACGCATAGTTCTTAACTTTTCAAATATAAATCCTCAAAATTGTTGAATTATAGTCATTTATATTCCATAACACAACCACGTTATTTTCTACTCAAACTCTTTTTGTTACCTTGATATTGCCATCATCCTTTTAAACTATATTCTTTTATAGGTAGCATACATCAAGTTAGCTGATTGGTACTTGATTGCTTCCCTTCTCTTTGTGGTGTCCGTGTTGGTTGAGTACACGATAGTCTTATATCTTATCGCACGACAGAGACGGTGTGAAGAGAAGGGAAAGAAAGATCCATGGGATGACATATGTTCGACTGTAAGGACCTAAGATAGATGTTTTTGCAATTGTTCTTTCTATATTCTGTCTACCTAGGTAATTGGTTGTGTAATCTTTTTATGTTGCCAGTAAAATCATCAAAGCGAGGGACAATTAAGAAGAGGTGATTCTAGAAACTCGCCTTTCGAGTCATGTCAAAAGTCATTGTAATCTCCGGTAAAATTCGTCATTTGCCGTGTGTAAAAAATGAGCCCCTGGTCTATCGATTGCAACATTCCTTTTTCCTTTTTACTGATTAATGTTTAACTCAAGAATGAAATTGTTTTTCAGGAATAATCGAAGCAGTTGCTATATTTAATCCAAGAATATCAGACTTTTATCTTATGAAAAATGAATGAAAAGATCCAAATATGATTTGTATGTCTATTTCTTTACAAAAGAAAAGAATATAATAGCAAAGAATCATAACGTAATAAATGCATCTTATATTTTACACCAGGTAATTGTAGTTCAATTGGAGCAGTTAACAGAGTAAACATCTATTCCCATTTTGCTTCTTCTTGTAGGAATTATGCTTGATGACTGTAGACTCCCAAGAACGTATGCTGAAGAAACGAACCCGTCATAATCAAAATCAAAAGAACCAATCCATCAAGCCATTTGAAACTTTTACAGATGAGGTCACAGACAATGCCAATGACAATGACGATGAATTAGTATTTTGCAACTCCACCACATATTACTTGTGTTTTGCGGACATTATTGATCGATACTGTCGGACGCTATTCCCGGCCGCTTTTTTCTTTTTTAATGCAATTTATTGGATTTACTACTTTACACAAGGCGATATCTTATAGTACATGTAGTGATTTAGACACATTTTAGATGACATATTTCCATTTGATACAGTTTGTTGTTTTATATTTTCTCATCATTTATTGAAAGTTTCAAAAGTCTTTAAACGGATCTTATTTTACCATAAGCTTCCAAGTTTGTTAATTTCAAAATTGATGGTGTCAAAACGATGACAGTACGTACTACGTACATCAAAGAAATGATCCGTCATTGGTATGCATCTATTTTTTTTGAATAAATGATCTGCTGGAAGTACTTTTCAATAATATCACTCTTTATTCTAAAATAGGTGGTCTCTCTCTCTCTCTCTGTAGATCGAAACCTCTTTAAGGAAAACAAACGTATAAAGCTTTACAGATCCACTTTTCAGTATGTGTTATTCAAATCATTCACATTATAAAGTAATTACTTCTCAAATAATTAGGTCATTAATCTCACGTTTCATATTCTGTATAACTTTAAAGAGTTTCTCTATATCGTTTTTCAACGTCTTGTCCTCTTTTTTCAAAACTTCAATTTCTATATAATTATTCCTCAATTGTTTTCGTAATTCCTCAATATATTCCCCCAAATCATCATCCTTTTCTTCAAGGTCCGACAAAAATACTTTGCATTCTAGTACATCATACAGTTCGTCCGATGACTCAATACCTGATTCGGTGAGTAATTCTATGGTTTCGCAAATACCGTCTATTATATCTTCTTCCTCTTCTTCTTCGTCTTCTTCTTCGATATCACTGAAATACATTTTGTCTTGAAGAACATTGTATCGTTTAATGTTATTATCTTTGATATAGTTTTTCATTTTGAATATTCTAAAAAAGAAATTTATCATTGTCATTTATGATAAATGCAGTTTCTGAGAAGACTGATCGACCCATCTTCCGTTCAAAATGGAGTTTTCTCTAAAAAGCTGAAAAGTAGAATTTCTCTCAATCACTATTCATTTTTGTCCAACCTTCGATCGTTGATCGGCCATTATAAATGACCCTTTCTAGTATAATACAGATTTAATTGCTATCTGCATGATGATCTTAAAACAAAAACAAGCAAATATTAGAAAAGCTTTTACATAAGAAACTGAGCTCTTTCCTTTTAGCTCATTCTGGATTTCCCCCCATTTTTTAAGAATTTAAAGTAATAATCATCGTCGCAACACACCAATCTTTTCAATATTTTTGCAATCTTTCAATCAAGAAAGATAAGATAAACAGAAAGTAATAGAACTAAATCCTGATTCAATCCTGTTCCCACACATGATATGAACATCATAACTCCATCCCATATCTCTAATAGTCATACGCTATTAATTCTAATCGGAAAATCATAACACTTGATGATGTATATAAGTAGAAAATGCACGTGCTTCATTAATTATTACTCGCCTTAATTACAATCAAAATATTTACTTGAACTCATATAAGAAAAACATGTCGTTAGTGGTGATGAATAGCCATGTTGTAATTTGAAAGGTGAAAAAGGTTTGATTAAGTTCAAATTTTGTTTGTCTAATTCATCTGAAATATATGATTTAGTAAAGTTAAAGCCTTGTTTGTAATCATCCTTAAAGTTACTAAATGCATTTACTTACCAATGCATTAACTTACTGATTGCTTCTTATTTGTTTATCTGCATGGTTTTCTCAGTTCTGTATGTTGTTCTGCAAAGCATACATATGAAAGATAAAGTTATGACGATACAATATTCAGTTAAAATTCTTAAGAACATTTTACAAATTGCTTTGCTATCGTTTTTTGCTATAAGAGAAGATACATCTCTCAAAATTGCAAATCAATTGAGTTGCTAACCCATAACGTCTGCGGACCAGAGAGGCAGAATGCAAGGAAGTAATAAGATTCCAAAAGGTTTATAATGTTCACAAAAGAGTCTTAAAGGGGGTTAGGATTTATATAAAGTATATGCTGGTTTCTTTATTCTAGATCTTATTGGGGAAAGTAATTTTGTTGGTATTGTCTACTTTGAGTATGTTGTTTTTATACTCAATCGTGTTCTTAATCTTGTTAGTATTTTTTACACACAAAATGATACCATATAGAGCAATCGGGTTAATGAAACTCAAGATGGGATTTAAAAATTACGGCCTCAATCAGATCGATAAAGCAGTTTAGAAGGACTGCCATGAGTGCATTTGAATGAAATCAATCAATTTTTTCCAGTGGCCAGTAAAAAATACTCAAAAGTAACAAGATATTACATCGAAAAGGCGGAATATGTTGATAAGTGTTTATAAGTCTTATAACTAAATTTCATTCGTTATATATATTGATTTTTTTCAGAATTTTGCCTGTAACTTCATTCTTAACGATCGACAACTTCATGACAACGAAGTCATTCAATCCTGTATAGAGACAATCCTTTGCCCTGTATTTTCCAAAACAAGTAATCAAATTATTTTTCTGCAAATTCAGTAATCTAACTTTGTCATGAAATTTAGCAAATTAAGCACTGACCAAAATCCTAAATTGCTTACCAATCCAGGAGTGTCATCTTTTACTTTGTATTGACACATTATGTGATAGCTATTCATGATATTTCAATCGAAGTGACTTCGATTGAAACATTATATGAAACATCAATGCTGGAAATACATCATTAACCAAAAATGAAATGTGGATATATAGTAGGATTTCACATCATGTTTACATTTTGCCTGCTGTCAAAGACTGGTTACTTCTGTTGGTCATAGTAACAAAATTACCATTAGAATAAATGTCTTTGCTCGGATAATAGTCAGAAAAAATAATATTTGATTGCACGTTCGTATTGAATAAAATAGTTATATATATACATATCAGATTCATATAAATTGAATTTTCAAAATAATAACATCCAATCAGTTCTAAGCATTGTAATAGTTACGAGACTTCTACACGTTTTCAGCAGGTAGCTGTAAATATATAAAATCTGTCAAAAGGAACAACCTAATTTGACATATTCAATCGTTTCTCTGTTTATATCACTGTTTAGTCCCTTATCTCTTTGTCAATCCTCAATTACTTTTGGGTTCGCTACGCCGGTATTTCGGAAAAAAGGCTTGTTTACGCCGGATATATCCGCCGAAATATCCTTGAATTCCAGACTGGGTCGAAATAAGCGTCCGACTCTGGCTAAAGCCGGCTCAAATGCTCTTTTAGCCGACTCGAAGATTTAAAGTCACAAAAAGCCGGCTCGAAATTACAAGTCCTCACGAAATAGTAACTTAAGTTTAATTAGTAATACAACTATTTTTTAATTTTTCTTCTTAATTCTGATGAGCATTTTCAATCGTCGGGAAAATGGTTTATAATGTAATATTTCATTAGTTAATGGGGAAAAAATGACCAAAAATAATCCTTGTAATGAGCATTTTCGAGAAAACAATGCCCCAAAATTGGAAATGTTTCGGGGCTTTCGACTTTAAAGCACCGCAATGGAAGACTTGTGGTGGACAATAGTTCAGTAATTATCAAATTGCGGGGATCCAGAAGGGATCAAACCCGCTGGGTTGCTCTGATGCAAAACCTAGATACCTACATATTTGCAGCAATTTTGATGTCCAAGATAGGGCCTCAATTCTTCAGTTAGTGGTTAGTGTACATTTTCAATACATCCTGACCAAGTGCCCTAATGAGAGAGAAAATATGATCGGGGAGATTTGTAGAGTAACAACGGGTTACACCTGGGCCAATGGTCTTTAATTTGGGTCGGATATTTTCCAAAAATGTTCAAACTAATATGAAGTCAAACCCACTTTATACCAAAGTTCCAGAAGAATGACTCAAAAATGAGTTAAAGTCCACTACATCTGTAATAAAACGTATGTAAAGAATTAAGATTTGTGAATTAAGAAAATATAACAGAACCAACTATGGGTAGGTTGAAATATTCGATGAGAATCATATTGGGTGGGATTATTGTTTGAATGGTCGGATAATATCCGATATTTGACCGTTATTTTTTAGTCCTCAATAATAATCACCCGGAGACGTTCAATTGTATCACTTCTTTGACTGGGGACGCAATCCAGAAATCGCCGAGAAGATTTTCACTGGGGCACTGTCCCTGTGTATCAGATGCACAAGAATAGTACCTCCTTTTAACAGCTCTTGATAATAAGAATGTGGTGATAATTTGTCAGAAAATCCTATGCTGTATATCTAATATCATTTTATGTTGTAATATTGGTTTTAACTTTTCCAATTATAATTTAAGCGCTCAAAATGACTGAAACGGCTGTTTTAGATGATCTAGAAACCAAACTTTTCTTTGCCGCCCAACAATGGTGAGGTCATTTTGTTCCCCCACCCCTACTAGGCATGAAGTCGGGGGCGTACTGGCATGAAAATACAGAAATGACTAAATAATGGCGTCAAAATTATAATATCAACCCTTATATTACTACCACCTCTTTTTTAACTTATTCATGGCTTAACCAGAAATGAATTTGGAACGTCAAATAATTTACATTATCCATGGTAGGAGAACATTCTCAAAAACAGAACTGTCAAATGGCTTAAAATGTACTTATATTGTCAACCATGGTTGGAGACAATTTGGAAAATTAGAACTGTCAAATGGCTTAAAATGCACTTACACTGTCTACCATGTTTGAAGAAAATTTTGAAAATTATAACTGTCAAATGGCTCAAAATGTACATATATTGTCCACCATGGTTAAAAACTATTTTTGAAAATCAGAACTACGAAATGGCTGTTCAACATTGAAGGAAAAATTTGTGAAAATCCGTACTGTGAAATGGCATAATATGTACTTACACTGCCTACCATATGGTTGAAGAAAACTTTGAAAAATAGAACTGTCAAATGGCTCAAAATGAGAGAATGAATAAATATGTCTATTTGAGCATGACTAAACACGTGAGATTAAGAGGAAAATTTATCATATAACTAAAAAGACGAATTATGAATTTATGGATAAAACTATTAGAGCGCTCTTACCGAACAGGAGAATTACGCCTTTTGACTTTTACTTAATGAAAATTGTAATTTGATAAATTGTATGAGTGCCAGCCAAGGCGCTTTTTTTGAAAATTTAAAGGTGCCAAATCAGAATTTTTAAACACTGCCCGGCTGCCCATCGGGTCAGTACGCCCCTGGTGGTTAAGGGTAAACT
>JAUKPT010000085.1:0-28901 GCA_032273505.1 Nanomia bijuga | reverse complement strand
TGATAGTTTGACATAGGTTTTGAATATCTAAGATAACTGTGACCTCAAAGTACCTCAACTGAAACGTCCATAGCAGAAAATCAGGCCGTGTATATTATAGATGGCCGTGGGTTGACACGTATTAAAACTTATTAACAAGACATACTAAACTGCCATACTCTATACCAAACTGTCTATATATGCAAAATATTTCCTTACTCTTCGCCAAATTTGGTCCAATCTCTAACTTCTCGTCTAGTTATGATCATGGCCTTCTTTATCTACAGGCCAACGTGCAACATCCCGGTATTTACATTATCTAATTTGTTGGGGTGGATCAATATGGGAAAAGAACGTTACTTTAAGCCAACGCAAAGAAAAATGTTTGACCAAATATTAAATATTAAAGCTTATAGTTTATATTTTGACAGTGGTAAAGATATTAACTTAAGTAAATTTTGTGAAAAATCAGGCTCTCAATCAGAAAATAATGAGAAATTTTGTCAAAAATGAAAACCGACCTTTCCATTTATCTATCTATCTAAACGGCGATAATATCGCTGTAAGTAAATATATATCCCATAATGTGATTATTCAACAATATACCATTTAGATAGTTCAGATATCAATTACATATTTGTGCATGCGGTGCTTATACGCTAAGGTTCTGAGAAGGACACAATAGTTCTTCTAAATAATTGTATTGTCCCCGGTCAAGACAGTAACGACGTTTATAGTTGAAACCTTCTTTGCCAATTTTCTTTAAACTTCTTAAGGTTATAATGGTATATGTTTTATTTTTTCTTATCCTGCGCTTCAGAGGTTTAAATTTCCATCTTCATCTTTTCCCTTGGTCCTTATACTGTGAATAATTATTTTATATTGTCCAAGCAAGTGTTGAAAAGGGTTTCCAGATAAATCTCAGATATAAATATCAGTCTTGAACCGAAAATTTGAAAACCAGTCAAAAATCACAATAACGACCTTTTTCTAGCACTTATTTTTACTTTCAAAATTCAAGTCTGAGTTTTACCTTTATATAAGGAAAGACATGAATTATAGTTTTGTAAAAGTTATTTTTCACATTTTTCGCTTACTCCTTAATTTTTCCTTTTTCATTTTTATAAATTCATGCGCGGACTACTAAACTGTAGTATAGTAGTCCGTGATTAATGCTTACGTAGTAAGTGGAAGTTGATAGTTGATGAAGAATGTTCGAACTAACTAATCTTCATATCCTTATTTCATTCCTGTGAATTTACAACTGGAAATTGAGTTTTCACTATCAAAGAGACTTGTTTCCTCAAATCATCAGTTTTTTCTTCTAAAAGATTCAAGGATTTCTCAATTTTTTAAATCTTGTTAGTCAGATCTGAGAATGTTTTGAATTACAGATTTTAAAATGTTGATCAATTTATTATTAGGAATAGTACATTTAGGAGGATTTGGTTCTTTTTCTAAATATCTTCACAAATAATTTCCCCTTCGACTGGCTTTTGAAGGTCCAAATTGGTTGGATTTGGGTGACACATTAATCTTCTAACTCAAAATAGTTTTTTAGGTTTTTTTTTGAATTGCATGCTTTTACAGAGTATTCAAAAATTTAGATGGAACAGTTTGTATGAGTTATTTCACAAAATAGGTGTACGAATGTCTGATTCGATAACTAGCACGGTAGTCCGTGTAACTATAAATATAAATTTCCGAACTTGCAATAGATTTTTATGAATTTTTGCGAGAGATAATGGTTAAAGATATTAAAAATGATTTTTGTTAGATTTTGATACATAAGAGTACATTTATATCTTTATTTGCTAACAATTCTAGTAAGGGCTAAGCTAAGCAGCTATATCCTGAACAAGTTAGAATGCAATTATTCGTTTACAGAAGACTCTATTTGCATCATTTTGTGGTCTGAAAAAGTGCAAAATCATGAATTTTCGAAACACGTCAAGTACTAGAAACGTATTATAAAATAGCAAAGAAATATCAAAAAACGTTCCATTATAATCAGTTTTTACAGAGAATTTCCATGGTTTTACGTATACAATGTTTTAATAAACAAACAATTTGCACACTTATATTGGCAAGACAGAAACTTTATTTCATCACTGTAAGATCTCCTTACAACCCATACATTTGTATATAAACTAACCTAACATGATTTCTGCACGTGAATAAGAAATTTGTAATATGAAGTTTTGAACTTTAGTCTTGTTTTTTGTGTCAATTTTGTAATCCAATTCTGTTGTACTAGTGATGATAATTGACAAATAAATAAAGTTAGTTAAAAGCATTAATTCTGTTATGATAGTATGTTTGTGTGTGGGTGTTTTGCAGTAAATCTCCTTAAATTACTTATGATATTATACTTGAGTACAGTTGGACCTTAAATGTTGGGTACCTCAAAAGTTTACTGAAGTAGCCGACGATGTATATCTCATCAGGGAACTAAGAGTATATGTTTGGCGTCTGGCGTCCAAACATTGCCTGGAGATACAACATTTGGCGTCCAGAGAATATATTCACTGAATTCTGGTGTCTAGAGGTTTTTCTACCGTGCCTCTGGCGTCTACAAATATTTTTTTTGGGCGCCCAGGCATCCTTGGTACCCCATGTATCATGCAAAGATCAAGGGGGCATGTTTATAACTAAATCTGTCGCCCATCATGGTTCTGCAGCAAATAAAACGTTGGTTATTAGATTTTCTTAAACTACCATTTTTACTTTCTGAGCGACTTGTTTAGCTCTATATCTTTAATTTATGTAGATCAATACAAATATCAAAGTTTAATGAAGTAGAGTGGTTATTTGAGGCCCAAACCTTACCTATTTTTCAATGCTTATTGTTTTTTGATAGTTTAGATTCCAAAAATGAACCAGTTAAAATGACTTTTGATTTAACTTGTTAAGCAAATTGCATTAAATTGCATTATGAATTGCACTTATGATGGATCAACCATGCACAATCTCTTTACTTGCATATCATAGCAATAGCTTAAGTCAATCATAATGTTTTTTCATCTAACAACTGGCTAACCAATTTCCCTCACACGGCATGGGACGACCCGTCAGCATTGTCTAACGGTAGTGCCATCGCTAAGAGTTTTAGTCGAGTGCATATACCATCTACCATCCGCGTCCCCTATCAAGTACGTATCTTACAAAGACAATGCTTAAATTACACATGAATGGAAGTGTGTTGAAATATGTCATACCACTACGCGTTGGTTGAAATATGGTTGAATAAAGCAATATATTGAATAAACAGGCACATATAAGACAAAATCGCATGTATTGCACATGACGAAAAATTGAATTGATCTAAGAAATCTAACACCTATCTGAGAAAGTCAATGATGGTTGAGCTTTGCACTTGAACAGCAAACCAAAAGCTCTTCACGTGCTCATTGAAGCATTGACTCGTCTAGTGTTTTGCCAGGTACCAAATTACTATCCAATTTCCCTCACATTGCTCGAGTTAGATCCGATGGAATTTGTAGTAAGCCGATCCTATTTCAATTGATATTATCTAGCTTTCAATATTTCAGGGTAGACGAAACTACAGCTAAATTTTAAATATTGAAATTATTGGTACGATTTATGGTATCGAACTCAGATCGTACTAGTATTGGTACTTATTAGTGTGGTACCATTCTGCCGTTCATCAGTTCGATAATGAGCAAGAAAATCAACAAATGCCTGTTTCAGCGGAATGCAATGGCGGATTTGGAATTTTAGAGCGAATGTTTCTATTTTGAGTAGAAAACGGAACGGTAGGTCCACCCAAGTTCGTCACTTTGCATTATCATAAAAAGTTTTTTTAGCCATATTAAGCGACTCATTGTTGTCTAAGAACACGAAGAAAATATTTACTGCGCTGGAAAAATCACCCACTGTGCGATCTGGTGGATAATTTTCTCACTCCTCAACCAACGCCTCCATTTCACCGTTTTACTGATACAGACTGTTCAACAAACACGCAAACACCTCCTGACTATCATCATATACAGGCTCTACACGATAAACATCTCCATAATAAACATGACTTGTACCTCGTCCTTTCAAAAAATCTTGTCCAAGTCATAGGATTACTAAACAGAACGATACCAAAACACAAAACAAATTCTCAACATTTTTCTACATCAACTCAAATCCAAAAACATAAACGGTTTTAACGAAAAGGATTCAAAGAATTCGTGCTAAACATAATTAGACAAATATCAATTTCTTTATTCATTTTTTATGCATATTATTCTATCAAGAGAATATCTTTCACCGAGGGGTACATCACTGTTGAAAACTCTCGTACACCTTTACTCAAATTCCTATTGTGTTTTTAGAAATCTCATGACAATTCTATTGTTCAAACATAACTCTCGTACACTTTTGAAGAGAGTGATTTACCCCTCGTCTTTCACAACATGTTAAAAGGAATGCCGTTGTGAGTTTATATGACAAATTTCTCAATCATGTATCGAATCGCGTTTAAGCCATTGTTCATAAAGAAGCCACAAAGAGGGGAACCTTCTGTCGGTTTAATCAGATTAACAGTTCATGAAAAGTAGTATAGATGACGTTTTATGATTTTATAACAAATCGTAGATGTGGACATGCATGTATTAGGAATACACAAAAGCAACTTGCCGAAGGCGCTGGACTTAACTCGGCATTCTTTTGACGCGTGTCATTACATATCTTCAAAAGTAGAAACCATCAGAAAATACAAATTCGTCAAAACAATCTTTCTATTCAATTCCCTTACTTACTCGCATTTCAAAAATGTATAACACCTTTATCTTTCATTCGATATTTTAAAAGATATTTAGCTTTTTCAGCCTTTTTCTTCTCTTCGCATTTTCAATCTGCAAACTTTGATGCAACATTTTTTCAAACAAATGCATTTATTTTAATAGTTGATTTGCGAATTTTATTAACAGTAACATTAAAACGCGGTTTTGGAGGCAAACATAAACAAAAAACGTAGACTGGAAATATGTCTAAAAGTTTACTGGGTGTACTACCTTAAGTGGATTAGTTTTCACGTTGATTTGTCAATCCGTTTATTTGTTACTCAAGGACACTGATATGAATCTTGCCACCTTTCAAATTCTGATCTAGACTTTTTTCTTTTCATTACTGTATCTCTTTTTTATACATGTATATCCTTTTTTAATGTAAATTTATTCAAATCTAGGGTTAATTGTAAAATTCATTTTTAAAGAATACATTCATTGCTATAAAAAAATAAAAAAATACTAATCCCGGCTGAAAATTTGGTTCCCCGACCCATAAAATCTATAGTTGAACCCCTTGAGAACGATCCGACTTGGGGTATTCTGGAGGATTAGTAAAGATCAGATAGAGAGAGGGGGCAGGGGATCATATTTATTCACTCTCATCTATAAATGCTCTTTTTGATGTGTTAAAAGAAAAAGGTGTCATTCAAAAAGGACGTCACTGCAAAATGTCAATTGTTGAACCCCTTTCATCCCTATGTCACCGTTTGTCACCTTTTTTGGATCCCTCTCCCCCCTTATGTCACCAGGTAACGGTGACGGCGACGTCCTTTTTGAATGACCCCATATTGAATCGATTTTCAAAAACAAAAGTGTATACATGACTGCCGATCTTTTAAGATCCGCGTTTATAAGTTCAACTTGTACAGAAAATCAGAAGCAAAAATGTCAAAGGAGAGTGCAAAAGTATCTTTCTCTGAAAGTCGCCGAAAGGTTTGAATCGTGTGACATTAAGGAAGAAGTCAAAAAGGAGAAATTGTTGATATTCGGCATTTGATTCAGGTGTCGGGTATATTGCTTTTATTGTCAACACTGTCGGAAGAGATCTCTGATAACTGAAATATTTAGTATCCGTTTCTGAGGAGTCTGAACGCATAGAAACTGACTTTTAAAGTGTAAAATAATAGAAGAAACACTCATCGAATATGTTTAGAGGGAGAAAATCAAGTGTTTTTAAACACTTTACCGAACTTTACACGCCTGCTTTTCAACTTGTTAATTACTTCTATACGAGATAAGAGATAAGACAATGAAGTTCTTTTAAAAAGTGCCTTGAAAACTTCAAATTAAAAAGTTTTTTTTGAGTATAATTCTGGTTCAAGGTTTCAGACGTATTGATTCAAAAACCAAGTGCTTCTTTAAACATCAAACGTTTAGGAATCTTCTTAAATCTCTGTCTCATATAGTCCATCGATTGGATGAAAATTACGTCATCAAGAGTCTGATTGGTTCACTGAAAAATGTCACAATTTGATATGATGAGATGATGAAAACATTTTTCAGTGAACCAATCAAAATCTTCATGATGTAATATTCAACCAATTAATAAATTAGACAATTTTTTGAGATGATCCCTTGATATAAAATTTTTGTTAACCTTAACGAATTCAGATTATTAGTTAAATCAGTGAATATATACTCTTTGCAACGTGTTATATCGCCTCGTTTTAAGTGATGTTGATTGCTCTCGATGTTCATCAGACGATCAACGATTGATTTACAATGTTTGTATTTGATCTTTCTTAAATCTTCATTGATTTAGCTTCATATGAAAAAAGTTTTAAAAATCTTAAGCACGATTCATAAGAAGAACTTTGAACGGATGGAATTAGGGGTTCGTCATTTTCATTGCCGAGTAGGTGGGTTGAGGAGAATGTGGAGGGGTATGAGAACTTTTACACTCAATTTGGTGGGGTATGAGACTTCCCAACAATTTTTGGGGGTTGCGAAAACTTATTTTCGAAATATTTCCAACCATGGTGGACAATTAATGCGCATTTTATGATATTCCAGGGTGGACACTTTTTTACATATTCTTACTTTCAAACACATTTCAATCAAAAAGAATTATTCATCTGATGTTAATTATTTCGGCGTCAGGGAGAGAGGGGGAATGAAAACTTTTTGGATAATTTTTGAGGGGCATGAAAACTATTTTAAATTTTTTTTGGGGGGCATGGTAATTTTTGGTCGTATTTTGGTAAATAGTATTTTAATATCTGAATTATTCTTGTCGGTAACTCGACGTATGAACCAAATTGATTTCGTTGTAAGAGAGCTATTGCATTAAATGTTCACAATTTAGCATCTAAAAGCATTTCAACTTCCTTAACTTTCATTTATTCCTGTCGCAAATATCCTACTGTAGGTTTCTCCAAAATTTACAAACTCGGTAGAAAGAACTACATATCGCAAAAATATCGTGCACATTTCCATAAGCATCAATTACAGAAATATAAACAGTATTCCAGGATAACCGATGTCGCCATTCCGCTTAATTTGAGTAACATTTCCTGTATTCCACCAACTCCAAAATTATGCCCATTTCATCGTGTTTGCTTGATTTTTGAAGCGTATTCCGTATTCCGCACATAAAATGGCTTCTATTCCGTATTACGCCAATAAATCCTTTTCAATAAACCAATACTGACTTTCGTGATTTCGCATTTTCACTCTATTCTTTTACAAACACACCATCTTAGGCTCTAGGAAAAAGTTATAAATGGCGTGAATACAAGAGCTCATCTCTCCACACACACTTCTCTCACTTTCTTAGAGATTTCATCATTTAAGGAAGTATCGAATGAAAGTCAAACCACTTTCATGCGTTCAGCCACCACACACATGTAACACGACACGGCGATTTCTTCATCTGAACCCACTTCGTGGAGGAAGACATGCGTTTGTGATGGTGTCATCTTTCAATCTACTTGACCGAGAAGTGAACTTGTGAGCGGAAAATGAACTGAGCTGTGTAAGAGCGTGGTTGTAACGCACGGCAACTGCACAGCGGTGTCTGTAGTTGATGTTAGTTTGAGTTTAAGGTTTTATAATGAAGCAATCATGTTATGTGTTTATAGCTCTTTCCGTTCTTATTGACGCATGGCCCACTATATTTAACAGTGGGTCATGATTGACGCAATGATACTTCCCCAACTAGCAGTTTTTCTTCAGTTACCAACTGATAAGCTAATTATCAAAAAACGATAGAGTACACTATCGACAAGTGGGATCTCGGACGAGTGGGACAGCATAGAAATAAAAAAATGTTATACTGGACAAGAGATAGTATAAGGAACTACGTATTTGTCAGTTGTTATCAATAAAAAAAAGCTGCAATCAGAAAATAAAGGCAGGTCAAAGCAAGTACAAGCTGAGCAAAAATCCGTCCCGCAACTCAATCTATATTGGGCGAAAATTAAAGTCTTATATTTAGTATTAGTGTTACTGATTATGTTGGTCTGCTTAAGTCGAACATATTCAGAAAAGTAATCCATTTAGCTAGTTCTGATACGTATATCGGCAGCAGTTTTTTTTATATATTATGTACCAATGAAAGTCCAACTTAACAAGATTTTGCTGTAGGAATTAAAAAATCTAATACTGGACAAAAATGTAAATAATACTTTTTTTGGAAGGTGATTAATAGATCTGGATAGTGTGATCAGCTTCTTGAAGGATTAGACATTATTGTTTAAACTTTTCTTGGCTTAAAAGATATTTTGAAGCTCCCAAAAAAGAAAATGTATCCGCTAACAAATTGTTGAAAAACAGAAATTATGTCCATTCAACACGTCAATTCAATCACGAGTACTTTTAGATAGTGAAAAAGTAGGAAAATTGTAAAGGTAGAGATGACAGCTGAATAGTTAAGTAATAAATGGGAGATTACAAAATGTCAATCAGTCCTGTCAGTAAGAAATGTGTGCGTGATCGGTCACACGATCGTGCACAGGAATTACGAACGAGTTTGTATCGGCCATTTATTTCAAACCAGCTGTTACCCGATAAATCAAATATCGTTCTTGTTTACAACAGGATCGGCTAAGGATATATACTTCAACGTCTATAAGCTCAAAACTATCAAAGTCGAATCAAAGATTTATACTTACATGGGACAGTAAATAAAAGATTATAACGATTATAATAACCGGACATTATTGGTGCGGACAACTTGTATATCGGAAGGAATCGTTTATCATCTAGTGTTACCTATAAATCAGTAAAGCCGACTTGTCATATGACGTCGTGTAATGTCATATCTTTTATGCCGATACGTTACGCCGATCATAATGATCCTGATTATTTTTTATCATTGTGCTATTTGATCTATTTATGGAAAACTTATTATAGATATTCGTGTCCTTTTGTTAGGGTAAAGTCTGATTTAATCCATTATTAAGACCAAACATATAGCCAGTTAAATTATTACTTTTAAGATATCTTATGTCTTAAACCTGTTAATATTGATTAGATTAAGAACTTTACCTATCTTTTAATCCTATACTAGACGTATACCTTTCTTAAAACCATCTTTGCGTAAGAAAATGCTTAAAAAAATGACGAAATAGCTAGAAATAGTTGCTCTCACATATGCACTGATATTTCCATGGAAATCCATTTTATTAAACGACGACTAATATCATACAATTATCCCAAATATTTAAAAGTCTTTCTTAAACTCAATGCAAATACTTGAAAATCTATCTGTACATTTTTGTAATTCTCGGAGAAATATTTGGTTTTAGATGTTTATCATTCGGTTAGTTTTAATACGAAATAAATCAAAGCATACGATAAATGGCTTCCCAGTACAATATATTTCATAGAAAGACGAAATTGAATTACGTGAATTAAGGAAGACTTTGGATACTTTCATTTTCAGGATTTTATCAAATGGTAATGTAGTGAACATGCCCGTTTCATTATCAGGAATGTTTCATAAGTGTATTAAAGTAATTCCAAGTCGTTTTGCTTTCGAAAACGAAAAAAGAAGGATTCCCTTTGAGGAAGTCTCTAGAAGAATCTGAGATGTCATCATGAAGTGATCTTTTTGTTAGATATCAGATGATGCAGTTAGAATGTCCCACATCATTTAATAACTTTTAGATGTCAGAAAAATAAATGAATAATCTAAAACTATGTTATAGTTATGACAGAAAATGAGTTTATAAAGAGAGAAAAAAAAGCTGATCATGCATGGAGAGTCATCTTTGAAATTTTCGATATCACAAAAAATAGACTTTCATGGAAATGAATCACCTAAAACTAGATGATTTGTAAAAAAATTACATTCTGCAAATTCTGGTGACGGAAAGAAGTGGTCTCTAAGAAAAAGAGTAAAAGCTGATGATGCATTAAAAGTCATTTTTGCAATTTTCGATGTCACAGACAAAAATGATTTTCTCGAAAACAAATGACCTTAAACCATATAGGTGATGCATGAACAACAAGAAGATTTATAATCCAAACTTTTTTCATGAAGAAGATTAAATACTGATGATGCATAGAGACTTAAAGAGTAACTCACAACTTTCGTTGTCAAAACAAGCGCTTTTAGTATCATTGTAAGCTATTTCTGATAATGACGGACAAAATATTTATTAAGGAGTCTCTACTACAATTTGATCTTTATTATTAATCTATTATTCTATCTCAAGAGACATAAAGCGATGTACAAAGAATTCGGCATTTCACCACTTTCAGACAAAAAAAATGAAGATTTTGAAGAATGCCTTTTCATTCATTCCGATGACCTTCTGGATGCTGAATAAAAAAAAATAGTTATTTATTGTCTTCAAGAAGACTGAAGAAGAAGATATCTTAATCAAAATCATTAAATTTGTATAAAAATTGATGTCAAAATTAAATGATGATGTCTTAATTTAGACAAAAAAATCTTAATCAAAATCATCAATTTTGTAATAATATCATGGTCTTAAAATATGATATAAAAAATGAACGGACATCTAAGTTTAGACTTTAACTGAAACGAAAGAAATATTCTTCTATTCACAGAACACACTATAAATAGTCACTGAACTATAATTATCCCAATCTGTACGTATCCATCAGAATTATTGATTATTGATCGTGCTAGGCAGATGAATCAGTTTATCGAATGATTTATTCAGATTCCCATGATAAACGATTTCGTGATCATTCTTTATTAATAAGACACGTTTTCTTCAATGCACTGAAGTGTGTGTGTTTTGTATGGTTACTAAACTCTCATGAGATTTGGTCGCTTTGGTTACATACTAAAGCATGCAACTATCATCTGATCTGATCGTGGTAAACTAGTAAACAGATTCTGAGAGATTTGTTTGCTGCGATTGTTTGAGAAGGGACTGTAGGGCTATTTCAAACCGTTACATTGATTGGTTGAAAATCACATCTTCATGCATGTGATTGGCTCATATAGAAATGTTTTTATTTTTTTGAAATTTAAACTAAATATCAAATAGTGTCATTTTGAATTGAACCAATCATATCCTTGATGTTGAAGTTTTTCAACCTATCAAGTCTATTTCTTCCTAAATGGGTTGCAGGAAAAACATTTCCCCCTTTGAGGTTTTATTGTTCATTTTGTCAATTCATTCGGGATGCATTCGGAAAGGCTGTTTATCTCAATAAAGTATGAAAAAAAGACTTCAACAAGATTTTTTCAATCAGATATTTGAAGGTGACAGTACGCCACCTTGACACGTTTTCAGTTTGTTTCTGCAATTCAATTCGTTTAGAATAAATATCAATGTGTGTAGATCTAGTTTACTGTCCTGTTGCAATGTTTTACCAAGGTCAAAGTATACAGGTGTAACGTTGTCCATATACCATACACTATAGGATATATACATGTCAGGGTTCTAAGTGTTTGTAAGAAAATATGTGAAAAACATGGTTTAAACTAATACGACGCGAGAAAAATTCTAGCAGTTGAATTTGTTAGGATTTATTAGCACCCCTCTGAACTGAATGATTTCCTTACAGGCCCTGAGTGATAAGCCCTCGAAATTTGGCGGAATTTGTACCTAAAGGTACCACAAAGGTACCGCAAACTCTTTTTTACATTACCTAAAAGTTCCGCCAGAAATTGACACCTAATAGTGTTTCTCCAAAATCTTGCGAAGAGACATCAAAAAATTTATTGAATTTTAAAAATGATTTCCATCAATATTTATACACCGCCAATTAATGCTAAAACTAGGTTACACCAGAATATGAAATTTCAAGGGCTGATGTTTTCTTAGGTTAACTGTGTAGGTATCCATGTGTAGGTAAAGCAATCATGTAATTAAAAAAAAAACACGAAATGTGCCGATCATTAGAAATAAAATTTTATTTATTGACGAACAATTCCTTTAGTAATAAAAAGTGAAAGAGTCTCGAATAAACTTTTATTTTTATATAGAAAGAAGGAAGATGATCATTTTGTGCTATGTTAAAACTCAGGGAGTGATATTTTGCCCATGTTACAATAAAAAAGGATGGCAATATTCTAGATTTTGCCGATCTTTAGAAGCTCAGATTGTATCGATGAACTGTTTTCTTTACGTTTTATTACTAGAGAATCTAAAATAAAATTTTGTTCGCATCTGTAAGAGAGGGATCTTTTGTTTTTGCTGTGTTACAACCCTTACAAACTTGAAGAGGTAATCAAGAGGGTGGTCAGCTAACCTATTCATTTAAACTTTACCCATGGCCTTCTCTTATTTATACGGACAGATTTGTTGCCTCTAAGAGGCTTGGCTAAGAGGCCTTTTGTTTGTGAAGTCATTAAATTGCATTGAATTTATTTTATAATTTATAGGAAAATGTATTTTTTGTCAAATATCTTTTTCGCAAAAATTTATCAAAACATTCGAATTTGCACTTTTTGACGTAGAACTATTAGGAGATTCGAATTCTATCGGCCTCTTAGCAAAACATTCGAAAATGCAACAAATCCGGCCGTATAAATAAGAGAAGGCCATGCTTGACCATATACTTATTAAAAAAAAACTGTTTATCTATCCTAAACAAAGTCTTGTGTAATTTCTTTTCCTATACCGTTGTTAAAGTAAACTTTCTATCTATGAATCATAGTTTAGCATAACAATGTAGAATTATAACAGTGAAAGAAAGAAAAAAAATATCTCGAAGCAATATCCTCTACACGGCGAGTTCGCAAAATATTAAAAAGAAAGGCTTCAAGCTTTTTTTTATAATTGTTTAGCAATGTTGTTAATTCCCGCCAAAGCTGTTTCAAAAGA
Source organism: Nanomia bijuga (assembly GCA_032273505.1). Classification (NCBI taxonomy): domain Eukaryota; kingdom Metazoa; phylum Cnidaria; class Hydrozoa; order Siphonophorae; family Agalmatidae; genus Nanomia; species Nanomia bijuga. The sequence continues at coordinate 15,871 of JAUKPT010000085.1, read as the reverse complement.
AAAGATTGTATGTAATTAAGTTTAGGCGGGTAATGACGTTAAAACACATCTTATTAATTTTTCAACGTTGGGTAATAGCCGTCAACGATGTCTTCATCGTGACGGTAAAATAAATATTAAAAGGTTTCTTAATATCACCGCAACTTAATCAAATATATGATAAAATATATATGTAATAAAACCCCCCATAATAAAGTTTGTATATTTTCAAATATACATATACATTTTAAACCCAGAGATATATATTTTTTTTCATTCATGATTATAGCTTTTTATTAACCAATCACATTGCGTACATTCTTGACGTCATACGATTTTAAACCAATCACCGTAAAGCATTTCATTTGCGCAAAATAACTATAAAGCCAGTTCGTTTCTTCGACTTGTTATAATAGTTGGACTACAAGCTTTGTTGAGAAAGGAGGTTTGGTTGTTGCTTCGTTGTTGAAAACAACGTAGATGTATTAGAAAAAATAAAAAAATAAATTTACTTTATAAAGTTTAACTTATAATAATATATATAATATAAAAAAATGCCATTAGAAAATGGAAAGCTTTTTACATTGGGCTCTTTGAGCGACAAGTTCTCTGATTTAAAAGTTATCGCTGGTGGCGGTGGAGGTGTAGTTTTATCGGGAGTTGACAAGTCTTGCAGTTATAGTTCTCGGAGCCCTCACGAACCCGACAAAGTAGCATTGAAACGTTTATCGTTGATTGGAAAAGGGCATTGCCGAGTCGCTTTACGCGAATTACGTTTACTCAAGAGATTTAAACACGACAATTTAGTTAAAACGATCAAAATAACAGACGCAAATGGTTCTATTATCGAAGATCCTTCGATGGAGAACTTTAAAGATTTAGATTCAGTGTATGTAGTTGAAGAACTTATGGACACTGATATGCATAAGATTCTTGAGAGTAACGATCAATTACCGTTAGAAACGACGAAATTGTTTATGTATCAATTGCTTCGTGGTATTAAATATATCCACTCGGCAAATGTTATACATCGAGATATCAAGCCCGGTAATTTGTTTATTAATACCGACGATTTAATGTTAAAAATAGGCGATTATGGGTTAGCACGCGTTTTTGATGATCTATACGACCATGAAGGATATTTAACTGCTTTAGTATCAACACGTTATTACCGCGCTCCAGAAGTTATGTTTAACTTGGGAGATTATTCCTTTTCTATCGATATATGGAGTGCTGGATGTGTTTTCGGTGAATTGTTGTTAAGCAAAGTTGTATTCCCTGGTGAAAATGATCTCGATCAACTCAATGTTATATGCAATGCATTCGGTACAAGTGCAGAAATATTCGATACTGAAAATGCGTCCTTTCCAGAACATTATTTTGAAGACTTCCCACCTGAAGGTAAGTTGAAGTTGTGTATTATAAAAAAATACGGAATTATTTTTTTTCTATCATTGATCGTTAAAACGAAATTCTTAAAACCCGTCTGTACCTTCCTGAATTACTCCGAACTATACCTTTTTATAGAAGTTTAAATTTAAATAAATTTTAACGGAACATTTTAAAAAGTATAGTCATAAACGTTTTTTCTTTTAAAAACAAAAAAACCAGGAAAACCTTATCAAACTTAAAGGTTTCTAATTTATTCAATGCTGTTTTATTTCGGTGTTGGATAAATTAATTTTAAATATGCGTCCATTCAGTATGGGTGATCGAAATAGAAAATTTTCCCTACGTTTTTTTTTTCGTAATATTAAAAATGGATAATAATTTTCTGTTTTTATAATATAACTTAATTCAAGTTGCAATATTTTATTCATATTATTTATCCTTTTACTCTTACTTGAGTTAACGAAAAAAACAAACATTATTTGTTGACAAAATAAAAAATAAAAAAAAAACTTATGAATATCTTTTGCGCTTATATACCATAACAACGAAAAAGTTGATGAACGATTCGGTTAGATACTCGAGAAAGGTGATTCCCTTAGCATAAAAAAAAAACTTTAGTTTAAATTGCTACCCGAATGAATAGCATATTGAATTATTTCAAAACAGCTGGATATTAACTATCTTTCTGTTTTAAGAGGAAAGGTACAGCTGTATTTAAACATAAAATATTATATTTAATATGTTATATATGAATAAAGTATAGGAATACATATAATATATTCAACCCTTGGACGATAAAAATAATCTATTTGTTTCTTTTGCAAACTAACTATTTCGTGTTTTATGTCAAGAAAACTTTGACTTCAGTTCTAGGTATCAATGGAAAAAAATATTGAACAGAAACAAAAATAATTGGGGAATAAGTCTTAGTATGACTCATAAATAGTCAATAAAGTGTTTAGAATGTTCGCTTACTTACGAAGTTCACTAAAAACTGTTTTGTTTTTAGTTTTAACTCAGTTGAATTCATCCTTTCGACATTATTTTTTTTTTGAAACATCGAAGCTTGAAATATCTCTTATTTTCGTTTTACATACAAAGATTCAAAGCAAAAAGAATCCAAATATAAAATAATAAAAAAAACATTAACAATTTTTTTCTCTTTAAAAGGCGATTGATAGCTATGTTTTTGTTTTAAATTTTTTTTATTTAAATCGTTGGGAATAAAATCAATGATATAAACGAACATATAAAAGAACGGATTTTTCTTAAAGTTGGAAGCTTTCCGTTTTATCACAGTTGATTATTCGGATTCGCATATAGTTTTTATCTGCTGTGACAATTAAAGATAGTTTGAATAAAAAAGTTTTTTTTATTTCTGTATGCTAACCTAAATCGAAACGGACTTTGACCTAAAATGGTTTATTTAAAAAAAAACAAGATGGCGGATTTATTTTGATGTTTTAAGATGGTCTTGTTAACTAAATTGTTTCCTGAAATATCTTTGATTTAATTTTACAATTGTAATCAAATTCACGGAGGTCTTGTCAATGGTAAATATTTTGGCCACAGCCCCCCCCCCCCTGTGTTATTACTGCCCTAAAGCTAATTTAGGATATTTCTGTTAACCTTGAGTGAGTTGGTAAAGTGATATCTTTACGTTAGAACTAACTATTATTCGAAATCCGATATTTGCTCAGGTTAGTTTAGTGGCCTATCAACGCTTCTACGCTAAATATATACTTTTCTCCGAACAAACACAAAAAATTCTATACTTGAATTTTCTATAATTTGAGGCCTCGCAACAGATAAGATATTTAATTACTAATAGTCGGGTAAATATCTTTCATAATAAATATCATTGTGTCTTCTTTTCTGTTTATCTTAATTACCCAATAATAGCAGCAAATTAATAGAACAATTAACATTTTAAAATTTTCGGTGATACTAAAGAAAATATTTCTATAATGTTTACATAATAATGAATAGTTTAGGCCTTTCAATTCACCGTAAAAAAACTATTTTTATCATAGTTTATATAACTAAGTATAAGTTTTATAATTAAATTTATTTATTTTCTTTTTTTAGCAATCGATTTGCTATCAAAGTTACTCGCTTTGAATCCCGCCGATCGTTTAACCGCCGAAGAAGCTTTAGAGCATCCGTTTTTTGCGGATTTACACGATCCGGTTGACGAACCAATCTGCGAGCACCCGTTTCATATCGAACATGAAATCGACAATTTACCAGTAAAGGTATTAAAACAGAAAATTCTTCGCAACTCATGCCTTCACACAATCCAAACGAACTCTTATCATTCATCTCAAGACGAAATGTTTAAAGATTTTGATGACAGCGACATAATCAAAACTCGCAGTCAGCGAAATAACATGAAATTAAATTCTCGTGGCGACGAAAATATTTCGTCTGATATGACAACATCGAGTATTGATTCCGGTTGCCGTGATATCGGCTACGTGCCATTTTCGTCGAACGAAACGAAAGACGATTATATTCCGTCTTTGAAATCCGCCATGGATCATGAAACATCTCACGAATTAAACGATGAGTTTATTCCCTCGCTAACGATCGCTATGGATCGCGGCGAAATGAACGACGAACCGTTTATTGATCCAGGTGTCTGTGAACGAAAATATCACGACGATACGAACATCATTACCGACGATGATCGCTTTTGTGAGCGAGATCGTAACCCTATACAAATCTTAAAAGACAATCTTTCTACAGTTAATTGTCACGAACAGTCCTATTTCTCGGATCTGTCACCTGTTATTGACATAAGTGATCCAATGGACTCCTCAGACTTCAAGACTTCTTTTTTAGAATACCAAAGACTTTCAAATAATGACCATGGTCAGCTACCACAACAACAACAGTCAAAACACCATCACCATAATAAAAATATAAAAATGAAAAATCTTTCTACTTCTAATACTACTACTACTCACACTTCGACTCGTACAAACTCTGCTAATACTGGCACGGATTTCAGGACTTCTGAAAATAAAATCCGCGAAGCACTTCTAGGTAAAAAATTAAATAATCATGAAAACGTTAGGACTTTAAATGGTACTGTATGTCCAAGAACCTGTCGGATGGAAGATATACTGACTAAAAAACTTTCAATTAAACCACCTCAGTTGGTCCATTGGGACTCATTGAGATTTTGGATTTGAGAAGAAATTATAATTATAAAAAATGATATAATTTTTTATATGAAAAAATTAATTACTTAAAATAATTATAAAAAAATAAAATAGCGCCCCTTTTTTTAATTGATAATTTTTATTTTAGTTTATTGTGTATATAATGAATTGTGTATACAAGTAACGGCTATTTATTTATTATTATTGTTGTTGTGTACTGTTATACCAAGAAGATGAAAGTTTGCTAATTTGTCCATGTGTTTTTGTGTTAAGTTTATGTGACCATTTTCTTGTAGAACGCATTACAAACAGCTATCCTTGGTTGCACTTTCTATGATTCGGAAAAGAGGTTTTAGAACAGAAGAGATTACTTTAAAAGGCATACAAAGCGATTTAAAAACCCGGATTTTTCTTGATAAAAATTTTAAAGATGATCCATCTATCCATTTATTAATCCATCAAATCGGCACAGAATCGTCTAAGAAAATTTTCTTATGAAATGGTCTATGTTTGTTTTGCGTTCCGTGTTTTACCTACTGATATGACTGTTTTGGTACGAAATAAAGTTTTAGGGTTATTCTGGTCTTTTTATCACCTTTTTACGAAAGAGATTTATTCTATTATGATGCTTCGTATGGAAACTAAAATTTGTAACATTTAAAATGCAAATTATATAATTGACTAAAATATATTTGTTGACCAAGAAGAGAATTTGAATAAAAAAATCTTTTAAATTCACTTTTAATTTTTCGCTTATATGCTTCTTTTTATTTTTTTGTTTATGGAAATTTTTGACTACGTTTTATGTTACACTATTAGATGTTTTTATTACTCTCTTGTTTCTGTTTTTCTTTTTCATAAAATTATATGTTTTTTTACTTCGTGTTTTTTGGATATATCCTTTTTTTGACTTGTCTTTGCGGCATAGAATTTTGCTTTTATGTGTTTTGTGTGTATGTATATGTATGTGCAGTTTTTTCTTTCTTAGACGTATTTTTTAAACTTAAAGATCATGTTTCAATTTCAAACCTAAATCTATTCTTCATTTTCGCATTCTTACTATAAATCGGAAAAGAATGAAACTTTATATTTTATAAGGATTCATATAGGACCTTTTTGATATCTCTTACTATATGTCATAACGCTTTCTACGAAATAGCTTTAAAAGTAACATTTCTCTACATATAAAAAAGGTCAACCCGTCATCTTCTTAAATTACTCATCTTGACAGCCCTTATTGTTTCTATACACTCTCAAGTGTCTTATTACTCCTTGAAATAATATTGAGATTTCGCAACATAGTTTACTCTTGTTTAAACGTATGGCGAGATAACTGATAACACTTAACACAGTGCGATAAATCTTGTATAGAAACGCGTATTGCTCCTTTTCGAATACAGCCAAACGTTCATATTGTTTGCATAGTCTATTCTCAAAGGAGTATTTAAGTGTTTTTATTCTAACATAAAGGAAACATGATCTTTTTGAGGAAAAAATCCAAAACCTTTCTTTTTTTTTTGAAACATCAAATTACTAGTCGTGTGTAGACAGTATTATTCACATTAAGTCGGCATTCAGTTTTGTAAAACGGATACGAAAAGTGTTCCGAGAATTTGACCTCACCCGGACGGGTGTTTAAAGTGTCCTTGATGTCGTTACGGAAACGTTACAGGCCGCAGTCTATTGTTTTTGGTTGTTTATGCCTTCTATCTTGAATTGCATCACATAACGTGTGTAAACAGTGCTATAACCGCATTTCCAGTCCGTCAAAGTGTTTAATGTGTAAATATTGCACATTTTAAGTTAGGTGAGTGTGGCCTTATCTCACCTACGTGTCAGAGTGTCTTGCGACACTTGAATGTTTGGAAAACTTCCGCTTTTAGCGGGAAAATCAGCTAGGAGTGACGAATCTTGCTTAAGGTGGAGAAAACCGTCTACTTATTATTTGCATGGTGTTATTTTATTCTTTCAGAACAAACTTATTTTTTGTATCGTTTATTTCTTGTTAATTTAGATGTTTTGTAAGACGCATGTTTTAGTCGTATGAAAATGAAGAAATATCAAAAATAAAAATAAACTTTCATTGTGTTTCATAGTTCTATTCATATGTACTCCTATCGCGATTTTAGGGTACCAGTGTGCCTAAACCTTTGCAAGTTCGGCACCAACTCGAAATTTCGGTACTTTAGTCAGCTAAGTCTATGGTATGCCAAGGTATGATAAAAATTCTGGACAATATTTTCGGCGAACGCAAATTTTTTTCCGATTGGGTACGTCTTTAAATTCCCCTGCTGTACTCCTCAAACGCGAGTTAATGGTCAAGCAAGCCTTTTTGATTCGTGTTAAAACAGTCAATCCAGTCCTTAATGTTTGCCTATATTGATTTCTTAACAAAAATATGAATTGTGAACAGAAGTTGCTATAGCAACTATTGCGTCTCGACCACCTGGCCAAAAAAGGAACAGATTCTGGGAAGACCTTACGTATATGTGGGTTTGTTTCATTCATCATCATTAAAATGGCTATATTTAAAAATAATTTAAAGTGCTTTGACAAAGAAATTACACATATGGTTTTCGTGAAGGATAAGAACTTTTGATAACTATCTTTGCAGACATCTTTTTTTTCGTTCTTTATTTTCCTTTTTTTCTTTTTCAAAAAAAAAAGAATTTAAAATTTTCATGATATCTGATGAACGACAATAGAAAAGGGAGAAAAATAAAATAGAAGATTTTATTTTTACGTTCTTCTTTTTTTTCTATTAGACAATGAGTCATATATAGAAAAAAACGCTATGTAAATTGCGCAAGTTTTGTTGGACATTGCTTTACACTTAATACAAAACATCTATAGTCCTAAAAAGAAAGGACCAGTCTTATTTTCATTCTATCGTTTTTCTTTCATTGCACATTTTGCGAAGAACTATTTTTATGGTTGCTCATCCTTTCTTTGCTCTTTATTTCAACATTTACATCCACGCTAAGTTTCACATAGAAAAAAAATATTCAGAGATTTTTTTTATTGATATAAAATTTTAATCGAAAAAGAAAGAAAAAGAAATAGAAGAATCTTCAGACTGTTTGTTTTTTATTGTCCTAAAAGCAATTAAAACATTCAAGTATGAAAATTTCAAAATTCGTTTCATATAGAATTCTCTATTATTTTCATTTTCTAATATTTTACATAGATTTCTTCTACTTCTGTTTTCTTTTTCCCATTCTTTCCCATCAAATATTTTTCTCTTCGTTTTTTTCTTCGTTGCTTCTTGGAGAGAGACTCGACATGCATTTCAAACGAAAATATCGTACGTTAAATTGTATGACTCAGAATTTTCTTCTTCTTCATTTTTCGTCTTTATCTTTCTTGTTTGTTGTTTTCAGGTTTTGCTTCACAGGGTTAAAGTTAATGTATAACATGGAAGTGGTGTGATAATACATATGCGAGTTTTACGTTATTTTCTTTCTATTTGCAAGACCCGACCAACTCTTTCCGACTTAAACTGTTTCTTAATCATTTTCTTCTTCTTTTTCCAAAACGTTGTAATTCTCTAAAAGCTATCATTATCTTTAGATAATTGTAATTCAATTTATTTATTATTATTCGTAATAGAATCTTCCAAAACGTTGTTTTCGTATTAAAACAGTAAAGACATTATTATTACACAATTTTCCATGGTTCATTTGAAAATTAAAGACAACATAATTGATAGCTTGATTCTTCTTTTTCCAAAATGTTGTAATTCCTAAATAACTCTCATTATCTTTAGTAAAGTGTGATTCATTTCATAGGGCAATCGCCTTGTCAGCGAGAGACCGTGGGTTCGATTCCCACTTGATTCAATAACTTTTCTAAAAATTTTAAGTCCACATCAGTTCCAATAACAATAATTGATGTGAATATATTTTGTGAATGAATATTGGTTTATGTTAGTTGCTTAACTCAAAGTCGACCCATGAGAAAAATTGCAGTGGTAGGTCGGGAGTGTATTCAATGTATTCATGAATACACTCATTTTAGAGCGAATGTTTCTATTTTATGAGAAGAATTAAGAACATAAATATGTATTTAAATCTAACCAATCTTGAGTGAAAACATTTTTGAAGATATTCAGAAAAGGACCAGACCTGACGAAAACTTAGATGGGACTACGTCAAGCCCTCGACACGTACATGAAGAACTTGTGCAAGACTGTCTCATAGGGCAAACATAACATAACGTAATCCAATCATTTATTTTATAGACAACATATTTGATTACTTGGCTCCATCCAGTGGCAGATCTGGTCCTTTTTCTGAGAAATGTTCAAAGATAATTCCACTCACGACTGATCTTTAGGAGGCAATTTGGGCGATTCCTAACGCTAATAAACTATTCTACTCTAAAAAGAAATATTCGCTTTAAAATGTGAATACGCTGAATACATTCCATATCCGTCACTCGCCATCCTCAAGAAAAGAGGTGATATCAGCTTAATTATTCAAAAAAATGTTCTATATGACATCATTATCACCACAGATCAAGCAGATAAGGTTTTTTCCAGATTGAGCTCGTGAAGGTCAACTTGTTCCATGCAAAACGAACACGTTAGCTCTGAGTCTGTGACGAGGCCAAATAAGCAACGGCTAACAACTGCCTGTGGTTTGAAATCTATATGTTGATCATAAAAAGTTCATAAAAATACTAAAACAACCGTTAACCAACTTTTAGTCTGAAATTGGTTTGATTCTTAATCAACTTGAGTCTAAACTCAACAAAAACAGCAAAAGTAAAGCCAGAAAAAAAAACTGGAAGTATTTGAGGATATTTTTGTCAAAGAATAACCATTGAATAAACAACTGAGAAGAGCTGATGAAATTTTGAAATAACTTCTTCCTACACCATCAAAAAATTACTATTTAATGAAATAGATCGGATTTTTAAGCCACTTGAGGCAAAATTAGAAAACTAGAAAACAGTAAAAGTAAAGCCTGAAAAAACCTAGTACTTGGAAGTTATTTGTCACAAAGAAAAACCATTGCATAAACCACTGTTTAATATACTGAGAAAAGCTGATGAAATCTAAAAAAAAAACTACTTCCTATGCCATGAAAAACTTCCTTTCTAATGCACACATACTGAACGCGTACTTCATAAATCGTGTTGAAACATTTGATATCAGGAGATAACTCATGACTTGAACAACTAATAACAAAATAATGCTGCAAATGCTTGACATTTTGTAACGATTGAAAATTGGCGTTAGCATATTCAAAAGAAATTACTCCTACTAGATTAAACCAGCCTATTATAACAAACTTAATCAGGGCTATGGACGATTTACGTTATTGCAGTTGTACTATACACCATTGTAAATTCTACCGTTAAATGTAATTTGATTCGAAATTCGAGGCATTAACAGTCACTGCCACAAAAAGTTTTTAATATTAAGACGAGGGGTGGGGGTAAAAAATATAAAAACCTTTTTGAGATGGCCCCTAAACCACTAAAGCAAGGAAAGTTTATCTAAACGTTTTCAAGCTAATGATAGGTTGATAAGATCAAACACCTCCATTAAAAGATTGTTACAACGTAGATACAGGCACGGCGCTACCAATTAAAAAGTGAGGGGGCTGCGACATATTTTAAAAACGATGGTGCATGGCATAATCTTTCCTAATAGGAAAAAAAATCTTTGGTTTTAAAAAAGTGAGGGGGCTATAGCCCCCATAGCTATAGCCCCCACCGGTGGCGCCGTGCCTGAGATATGTCAAATTTTGCAATTATTGACATCAATTTCTTTTAGTTAAGAGTTAGTTGAGGATTTAGGAGTTTAGCACTGATGAACTGCGCCAGCCAACTTTTTGTAGATAAAAACTACATCCTGTGGAACAACTTTGGTCATTTTTAAGAATTATTTGGCCTATAAACCGATATAATTTATTTGTTGAAGCTTTTGCTTCCTATCTATAAACTGTTGAAATTTCGTAAAAAGAGATTGATAATTACAGACTAGCAAGCTTATTATACATAGTACATTATGTATTAATTTCATTAGATAGGTTGTTTTCCTGTCGAGATGGCCCAACTTGTAAGAAGCTAGTCAGCTAAATTGCTAAAGAAGCAATGTGTATGAACAACTGAGGGGTCATGTTGTCATCAATTGTCAATTTTGACTCTCTTTGAAAATAAAACTTCCAAGACTTTGTTTATTTTCTCAAGAATCTCAAATGACAAGATGAATCATCAACCTCCATCACGACAGCTAAATGGTGTAGATATGTCACCAATTAAGACATTAAGTGACGACGGCGCTACACTCTTGTTGGATTGATGAATCAGCTGACCAATGTCTGGAACATCTAGGTACAAACTTACGTTATCGATGTTCATTTTAATCATTTCACGTCTTTCCATATTTTTAAAAAGCTTCCTCTTTAAACTTCGTTCAGCTATGTTTATATAATTCTTTGAAAATTTCTATGATGATATTCACATGATAGTTGTGTTATAGAATTCTTCTATATGACAGGATGAATCACCGACCTCATTAATCCAGATGATAACTGTAATAACGTAAATATGTCGCCAGGTAAGTATGCAAGCATGCAAGATAATCAGCTAAGAAAAAAAGGTAGCTAAGGAATCATCAACAAAATTCCGGCTATTTTAGCCGTTTGATTGGTTAGAAATTACAGCACCAAAGAGCCTACTGGTTCAATTTAAAATGTCACAATTTGATGTTTTGTTAAAATCAAAAACTGATAAAAACACTTCTACCATGAACCAATGTGTTCACAATTTAATTTATTGTACATATAGCATCACCACAATTTTTTTTGACTTTCTATTCGTTTCCAAACTGCTTATTATATTATATTCACAAGAATAGATATGTTTAGATGATAACAGTAATAATATAAATATGTCGCCAATTTTGACGTCAATGACGTCACCCGACGGTTTTTAAATCGTTTCACTCGGATAGATCTAAATATAAGATTAAGAATTCTATTTATTTATTCTGTTGACAACAATATCAACAAAAATTCAATCTAATGGTGTTGTTTTTAATGTCGATTATAGCTATATTAACCCAATTTTCCAATTTGCTTAGATCTTTTGCTAATTTGAGAACGATTTTGCTTGAAAGGACATAGTATGATTTTTGAGCAATTCCGGCAAATTTTCTTAAGTCAAATGGTTTATTTCTATAGCTTGTTCTGTGGTTATAATCTTGAACTGTAGTGGATATGAATATTTATCAAAGTTTTATAGCCTTTGCCTTTGCTTAATCAGTGAGCTTCTATGAATATCGCTGTCTAAATTAGGCTAAAATCATATATTTGTAAGATTATCAATTCGAAGTCTTCTATAGTTTTTGCTTATGCCGAAGTGCTATCACTATAAGTCTTGTTCAATTTAAATTTTCACTATTAAGGGTAAAAAGCTCCTTCTCCAGTTTCAGTAGCCATGATTATCTCTGGAACTTTGTTCCAAATAATGAAAAAACTTTACTCCATTTTGCTTTGTAATACATCCTCTTTTCTCCTCCTTATATGGTGTTAACTTTAGACCACTCGATAACAACATTATAGGATATTATTACATATTTTTACTTTTATACGTTATACACATCATTGTTATAATTCATTCAAATAAAACCCATAAAAATTCAAAGCTGAAAAAAATCTTTTTTTTTTGAACAAATCGAAAAGAAAAACAGTTTCTTTTTCATCGTCATGCGTCAACATCAACGTAAAATTAAAAAAACTAAACAACATATGGAGAAGAAGAACTAGTGTTTCTTCGTTTCTTTTTCATTACAAGGTGGTTTGAATTACGTGTTTTTAACTTTGTTGACGATTGCAGCTACATCACCTCGCTTTCTTTTGTTACTATGTAGTGGGCATAATATCATTATTTTATGTAGAAAAGTAGGGGGGTTTAATTTTTTATTCTGTTGGGAGGTGAGAGGATTTTTTTTGCAAAATTGAAAAAATTGTCATACCCCCACAAAATTTTCAAAATATTTTCAAAACCCAAAAAATTTCTCAAAAAATATTCGTACCCCTCCCCCCAAAAAAAAATCCTCTGAAATAACCGCGCGCTTTTAAACGAATTCGGCAATAAAGGAGTTTTGATACTCACAATTAGAGTTTAAGTGAGCCATTGTTACCATAGAGAAAAGAAAAGTGAGTGGTGCAGGTATTCTTTAGATTTAATAAACAAAAGAACGACCAGCGATGCTGGTTCTCTTCCTTTGTTATACTATAGCAAACACTGTAGAAACTGCGCGCTCTTGCGTGATCTAAATGATATCAATAAATCAAAGATAAATAAATCAATAAATCAAAGAATCAAAGCGTTTGTTTACTTATTTCCACGCCAATCATTATCTAGATCATAAAAACTTCACTATGAACTTCACTTTTTCATTGTATGTTTATTTATTGTGTTCAAACACGCGATTTGATTTTTAATAAAAAAACCCTCATAAGCAGCCTATTTATTTGGGATATGGTTAAAATGTAGATAGGTGCTTTCAGTTTGTATGTGTCTTTACGCGGGTAAAAAACGTCCAGAAACGCGGAAAGTATTTCAACGATTCATAACAAATTATTGTCTTTGAAAAGTTAAAAAGATTCGTTTTGTTGTTATGATATACCTTTGACTGTTTTAACTGTATAGTTGATACATTTTTATAAAAAGAGAGGTGTATAGTTTTCTCATAACTAGAAATTATAAACACCAGGACATTCCTGTGAAAATTCTGCTCACTTAGCTTCAGCTGTATTTATATTTTGCAGAACACAAATTCTGTTTTGAATTGTTTGGAACAGGTTTGATGATTAGCAATTAGCAATAATGCAAGAGAAAGTGCATTCTCCCTTTTTCTAGGCTTATTTGCTGCTCCAAATCCGCTTCCCTTAAACTGGGGGCAACATGCCAAGTCTGCTATCAATATCTTGAGAAGTAATCTAAAATCACAAGGCTTAGAAGAACTAGCTTGATTTGTAGTCCAGTTAATCCAAATACATGTCCTATCTTTATGACGTCATTGCACCCTAGAACAGGATTGCACATGGTTTATTTCACATTGTACCCACACACATTGAAGTGACCATCTTAACTAAAAACCGACAACTTCCTGGGGATACCTGTGGTCACATTTATGGATATCCTTCTTGTTACTAAGCAATGTGGTTACCATTTACGTCTAAACTGTTGTTGATATTTTCATTGGTTCATTTAGTAGTTAACAGAAATTTGCAGGATATTTCCTTTATCAAGAAAAAGGGAGTTGCCACAATATCCTATAACTGTATAGTAAAGGATTTGACCAAGGTTTGCGAGACAGGTAGACGACCTTAGCGGAATCAGTGTAAAATGAAAGAATACTACTTTTACATTGTCTCAAAATTATGGTCAAATATTTTACCATCAATGGAAATTTGGAATTTAAGGAACTATTGAGTTTTTCGAGAAGTTTTTAATAGACTGATAAGTACCAATAAAGCTTCTTATATAGATTGTGATATCATAAGTGTACACTTTAATCAATAAATTGGCAAATTTCTCGAAAAAAGGGAATTGCCTCTACAGTTCAAATCTTAGAACCTAAACTAATTATAACACAGATGTGTAGATACGATATATTTTAGTAAACAAGTTAGGATTTTGGTCAGTAAATAAATTACTTAATTTTCATGGGGGAAAGGAAGTTACTTCTTAAGTTGCCTTTTTGTTGTTTATTTGCGCAAAATATCAAAGTACAAATTTTTTCAAATCTGAGTTCAGTTGCTTATAAAGCAATTTCTTTTTAACAATAATCCTCGATCTTCGTGATCTGGTTAGAAGACGTCCAAATTGTTCATATCTCTAATAAAGAAACATGCACGTGAAGCTAGAGTTTTAGTAAAATAACTCTTTAGATATTCTAAACCTTAGATTTGTTCTTGTTTCTTGGCATCTTCCTTATCATTTCAGATGGGAAGGAGCACTTGACCTTAGTACTAACAGCATGCACAACATTAAATTAATCAGTCTCAAAGTATGCGTGAAGAAAATAAAGCAACTCTTTTCTATCTAGGTTCTTATCCTTAAAGGTTAGCCTTAGAACTACCTAATTTCCAACACATAGCATGGTAAGTATCACTTGTCAAATATCATTTAGCTTTCAATATTTCGGAGTATAGATAAACTACCCACAGTTTTACTCGTGACCGAGACACCTAATGCAGATACGAGACAGATCCTTGTGTAGGAGTCATTTTTACTAAAACACACACTCATCATTGTTACATGGTGCCACTCAAAAGATCTATTGTCTTTTTTTTAATGTCATTACCCAACACCACTATCATTACTTTAGTAACCTCCTACGACCTACATTTCTTCATTCTTTCATTATTCTTCATTTTTCATTTTTCAATACATCTATTATTTTCTTGAAGTGAAAGAAATCAACGTCGAACAATTGAACAGGTAGCTGATGAAGTCCCACCCATTTTCCCTCCCCCAATTATCCCACGTATGTAATGACGTCATCATGGGCAATTAACTGTTTATCCATTTATCTAGTGTTGACGTATAAAAGAATAATGATAATTAGACTTGTTTAATTAATTGTTCGTTTATTAAGCTGAGATTTACATATAAAGATGGATGATTATGCGTGATGCAGGTCCATTCTTGGTTGTTGATTTGAAAAT
Organism: Nanomia bijuga; assembly: GCA_032273505.1. NCBI lineage: Eukaryota > Metazoa > Cnidaria > Hydrozoa > Siphonophorae > Agalmatidae > Nanomia > Nanomia bijuga. Next base: position 642 of record JAUKPT010000085.1, on the reverse strand, counting down.
AAATATGAGGTTTGTGTGGGATGGGATGGAGTGATTCAGTCATTTTTAGGCCTATTTTTAGCCAGCATAAACAAATAGTGATTATGTATAGGTGTAGTGTTTATAAATAGATCAGAACAGGTTTTTAATATGTTGAGGGATTCGTGAAAAATATGGTATATAGGTCGATTTTACCTCATTGCTGTTCATAGAACCTTGCCAGTGAAAGACAGGCTTACACGCAATTAATAATGACCATGAATCAACAATAGCCAGGCACGGGCCTGACAATAGCTATCCATTTAATCCATTTAATCAATACAAACAGCCTAGTAGCTACCTATACGATGACGTATAAACCTAACTATCTTCGAAAGTTATTTGGGATATTCATCTTTCCAGCGTGCTGTCATTGATGACGTAATTCAATTTTGTGGAACCGTCAAAATGATATCTACAGTGATATATTTTAACCGACTCGGACCTACTTATCTCATAGTCACTTTCATACTCGCCGCAGTAATCGTCAGATGGTTTTATAGTGACAAATACCGACTCACAACCAACGTTTGACACCGCGGAAAGGATACGAGATTCGTAACACAATTATTCCGACTCGAATAGCTAACATAATGACTATGAGATTGCAGGTGTTTTTGTGGC
>JAUKPT010000084.1:0-28912 GCA_032273505.1 Nanomia bijuga | reverse complement strand
AATGCTATTTATTGCAAAATCTTGCAGAAAGTCAGAGGCTACATAACCTCCCATCGCAGAAAGCTAAAACATTTTTTACTACTGGGTCTACAAGATTGTCGCTTCAAGTCGATATGAGCCAAGACAACATATGAGATGAAAGGTTAAATGCGTTGGAAATTCTCTTAGAAAAAAAACGTAAATTGGTTTTGTCACAGACTACTAGAACTAACGGACGTCCAACTCGAGGTTTACGGTGAATCAGCGTAGGCCAGTTTTTATAATGATTTTTTTCTTTTTAATCAATTATCTAATCAATTATCAAATTCCGCTAACTTCTTCGTGTTTTTTTTTCAACCTTTATTTTTTTAGAGGGTCTAAAAAATACACAAAGAATTGTTTGATTTTCATTCCGATTAAGCACAGTGAAGGCGATTACCATTCTCTATGGCATATTTAAAGAAGAATGAAAATGGCCCGCGCAGTCTTGAGAAAGGGAAGCAATCACGAAGAAGGTTTGAACAAATATTTCACTCATGATTTATACTTTTAAATTGGTATTTGGTTTGTTGTTGTTTTGATTGATTTGTTTCCAGAGTTGCCGGTTTATTCGATTACACCCTTTTCTATCTTACTTTTCGAGAATAAAAATTATATCATAGTATTTTAAAGGAGACATTTTGCGCTTGCAGTCTCTTTTAGAATTTGTCATCTATAAGTTAAGATAACGTTTTGAAATTCGGACATGTTGTGAACATTGCTCACAAACATTCTGGCCGGCTTTTCGGTACAAATTGCGTAAGCTACCAACATGTTGCTGTCAGGCACAACCTGTCAAGCCTTATTTCCCTGGCACGAGTTTACCTGAGTGATATTTTATACACTATCAACTTACATCATAAAAAAGTTACTTTCAATAACAAGCTGCTCATTAGGTGGCCACACATTTTATTTAAAACCCCAGTACATCCTAATACATTTTATCAAAAAACAAAAACAGTATATCCCAGTACATTTTTTCAAAATCCAATTACATCCCAGTATAATTCATTTACAATCCAAGTGCAACCCAGTACATCCCTACATATTTCATTCAAAATCTTAATACACCCCAGTTCATCCCACTACATTTTTGTACATTTTGTTACTTCCCTGATCTTGAGAAAAAAATATGACTCAATCTCGTTTAAACAATAGAAGAGCATTTCTTGAAAAATTATGATTTAATTAACTCCAGATAGGTTCATCTCAAAAAATGTCACAATGAAAATTTCATGAAGAAGAAAATCACGAATCCCAGTACATTTTACCTTGTCTAAAAAAGCCCAATCCCCAGTAAGAATAAAATAATTTATTTATTTCAAAGAAAACTTACAAAAAGATAATTACAATAAAATACTTCAAAAAAATTATTAAATCAATAATAGTATATAATATAATAGGAGTGGGACAGATTTGTCATATAAAACAGATACTTTGTAACAACAACAAAAAGCGTTTATTTGATTGAAATGCATGTTAAAACTATAAATTAATTAGTTTGATTGTCATTTTAAGTCATAATATTTGTTTTCTTTAATAACCTATTATAGTTAAAAACTAAATTCAATAGGCACTTTAAAGAGGAGAAAAACAAAACTAACAAAAAAAAACAATTCTTCATTTATATTCATTTATATTTTCAGCCATCATTTGTGTTCTTTTTTCAACTTTTCTTTACATATAACTTATGGCGCGAAGCACAACCGTCTCGGCGCAATATATCTAGCAAATAATTTTTTGCTCCTTATGCACCCAGATGATGAAGGTTTTGATATATTATTTGTCACCCTAGAAAATCTCAGTACGAGTCGCCACAAGAATGATTGATTATCGGGAATCGAAGGAGGATCACACAAATGAGAGGTAAACCCGATACCAACTGCACAACTGATATCCATAAGCACAGCTTGCTTGATTTTAGATGTTTTTTAGAACCCAGACAATATTTAGATTCTCTAATATCGTCATTGTAACCATTTTGAGCGATTCATCTTGCCTAAACAAATTTGATTTTGCCCGAACTCAACAATGTCTTCTCTTCGAAGAATATCATCTCTTTAGCATTAATTTTCAACAACTGGTAATCCTCCACTGAAGCTATGTCACTCACTTTGTACACACCAGCTGGAGATGGAGATGGAGATTCTTTACCTGGCTGGGAGGGGACTGTAGCCCACTAGCCCTCCGGCTGTTGAGCTTATGCTGATATCTTCTAATCACAAAACTCATGACAAATTTCAATTATCATAAAAAATTGATAGCATCTCAAACCTAGCCATTATATTGATGGACAATCATTTAATCTCATCAAAAAATTTCTTATTTTGGTAATTAGCAAAACTAATTAAAAAAGTTAATTTGAAATGATTGTCCAGAAACAAAATTCTGGCAATCTCGACACCAGATGCTAATTTTTTTCTTCTAAAATCACACCCACTTATGAGAAAATCAAGATCGCTAAAAGGGTCATTTAGAGCTTATGAATAGCTTGTAGTCTCTAAATTTATAGGATATGCAGCGGTTTTGGCTGGTTTCAATATTATATTTTGGAATAAGATTAAGATAATTTAGATAGTTAGTTTTATAGTTTGTTCCAAAATAATATGAATCTTTTTTTGATTTGCTTATAACGTTATCAATTTTTTTTTACAGGTTATATTTATTTCATTTTGATAACATATTTTTTTCTATTTTTCTAGATAACTAAAACTATGCATAAACACAGATCTTGAAAGGTGTTGGAAAGAAACGTTAAATCTAGAAGGAAATTTGTGATATTAAAAAATTATTCTGGGGCACCAGTCAGGGTCCGACAAAATTTTTAGCTGCTTGCGGGCGTACAATGTGTGGCCGACCACTGCCTGATCAGAAATACTATATGACTATAAAAATATGCAAATAATTTTTACGTGGACATATCTATTTCATTTTTCTTTAATGTTTCATATAATATTGTTTTTACTTATTCAAAGGTTGCTTTTTAAGAAGATAAGGGTTTGCACCACCACCACTTATTCTAGAGAAAAAGAATATGAACTTTTTTTAAATTGCTGACATTCGGCAAATGTTTTAAAATCTTTTTGACAGTGATGCTCGAGCTGCCTACGGGTGCCGCCCGCCATTGTCGGACCCTGGCACCAGTTGTCAAACGTGCAACTGTCATAGCAACTATATTAACCGTGCGCAATAATCGTGATATATGCAACTACCTGCTCCATTACTTAGAAAACACCTAAGTTACTTTATTAATTTTTCCCGAGGCACCATCCCATCCAAGGGTCCTTCAATAGTATTTTACCCCCCTGTGTTTCATCGTAAGTGTGTTGTACGTTAAACCTTTTCATTTTCCTTCACATGTCCAAACAACTATCTTGTCATACTTGTCTTTTCTATCCAAAGCTTTATCTAGTTCAATAATGAGTTTAAAATTATATATTTAATGTATATGTATATTTTTGATACCACCTAAACACCATATACATTTCAATTGAGCAATATCTATTATGTCTACAACACTTAGTTGGATCTGCACGACCAGAAACGACGAGACACAGAGACACATAATTATAGACATGTACGTTTATCATGTTAAGTAAACAACAACAGATGGGAGGGGGGAGTCAGTACTTTTAGTTCGAACACTGTATCAAATTGTAAGTACTTTTGGAAAATGTTTCGTTGTATGGGAACCACACACCCCAAATATCAAATTAAAAGTACTCCTGCACTGAAATATGACCTAATTATGATTCAGGACATCCCAGGAACATTGTCAAAAATTACTGCGGGGTAGGCCGTAGTTTTATTTTTGAGACTCATGAATTGACAGTAGTAGTTGTCTGGAATAGTTCTCTTTTTTAGACGGGCTGAGAAATTAGGAAGGGAAGAGATGAAAAGCTGTTATTGTGGACTCTCTATAACTCAAATGTCTCCCAAACTCGAACGATTTAGTAAAATTATTCCTTTTGGCAGTCTGTCGGCTTGATAAATATCAAACTTTAGTCTCTTTACATTATTTTCGGAAATGAGTGGAATCAGCTCCTTTTGAGAAATTCAAGATCGCTAAAAGGTTCATTTAGAGCTTATAAATAGCTTGTAGTCTTGTATATCTTGTAAGGTGTGGAAGTTCGGAAGTGGGTGGAATCAGCTCCTAATGAAATATTTTTTTAGCATGATATTTTAGAGTAAATATAGAAAAAGTGTTGTCCAAAAGTACTGAAGTACTTTAAGTTTCTCTAGAATTTCCTGACCCAAACCGTAATTTAGCTACGAGGACCCAATTAATGTTTCGTCAGCTACTAACTAAATTTACATAAGAGTAAGTAATGAGTAAATGTACCTCATTTTGATGATTCTTGACTTTCTTAGATCACAGACTACTAGTAGTCTGTGCTTAGATTCAAGAAATGTTGCGTGCTTCCACTTTTAGAAAACAGATTTTGTCGGAATTTGGGTATTTTTTCGCAACTAAAAGGTCACTTGACCCCCTTTTTATTATAGTAAACACCTGCGTTGTGAAATATTTCCACATGTTAAGCAGCCTTAATTATCATCACTAGAAGTTTCTAGAAGTTTTTTATTTTTTTTTTATTTTTTGGTATACTGAAGAGTTGGAAAACGTTTTGTACTGAAAAACTGGTTTAATTCTTTGTCTTTTTGACACTTACACGAGTCGGCTGTATAATGCCACAAAATTATCATCACCATTATCATCACCACTCGTATTTATACACGTAGTTACAAGTTATAATTTTGTCTAATTTAGACGATTAATTGGTTGGAAATTACATCACGACGAATCTGATTGGTCGATTTAAAGATGTCACAATTTGATGTCAAAAATGATGATATCATTTTTAAATCAATCAATCAGAATCCCTTAACTATTTGTAAGTTTCCTACTCATTTTATGCTGTAGCCAAATACAATACTGAAACATCTACTATATCTACATCACTGAAGGATTGTCTTAAAATTACCATTTCATTGGTTAAAACAGCTGGTTCGATAACAGCCTGATTGGTCACTTCAACATGTCACTATTTGATGTTTTGCAAAAACTAAGAAATGCTGACAAAAATTTAACTAAAAAAATCGTCTTCGGGATGATGCAACTTTCAGCCAATCATACAGCAGTGTTTCCTATACTTTCTAGACAATCCTTTATTTCATATCCTGAGCGTGCCCTATTACAACTCAGAAACGTCTTCTTAAATCCACAACACTCAAACATAGATCAACATTGCCATTGTCACACAACACTCATGAATGTAAAGTGATGTGCACGAAATCATTGAGGAAATAGCGTGTATCCAGCGAGACAAAGACAAACTTCAAAAAATATTTCTCCCTTTTGTTCCAACAAGTTCTACTGAACTAAAAATAGTCCAAAAAGAATCTCTAAGAGTTGGTATACACACTCAGGCAGTTGTATAAGACTTTGGCGTTGACGCATTTGGCTCTTAACAGGCATTCACACAAAGCATCTGTACGCAGGTGTTGCTAATATTAAGTGCTAGTTTGCGTCATCAGTCAATATCGTGAATTTTTTTATAGGGAAAAGACAATAAAATCAAAATAATATGATGACACGATAGAGATAGTTATTGTTATAATTATGTAACATACAAGCGTGACTGATCAAGTGTTGGGGAAAATTCAATAAAAAAACAATGGGCATCGGATTATCGCTGACGATAATTGTCTGCCTACTTAACATCTGTACGTCCGTTTTACATATCTTCGGAAGTTATTTACTCATGAACCTGTACAAGAACGGAAAAGACGACGCGGAATATATATTTCTCATCAATTTAGGTGTCACCGAGGGAATGATCAATTTCATACAGTTTTTTATTAACATGTTTCGTTATCTGGCGATAAACGACGATTTGGTTTATTACTTGCAGTTGATACGCGGTTACGGCTGCATTACAACGTACTTGCTAACAATGATTTTTTTAACGATAGATCGACTTCTTGATATTCTACTAAACATTAAATACGCTCTGTATATTACGAAAACAAAAGTGAAAACAATACTCACGGCATTATGGATATTCAATATAATGACTTCAATCAGCGTCGTCATCGTATATAAATATTTCGATATAGACGTCAATGTATTACTGCCGACGTATATTTATCCGTCCCTTGACGTTGTTTTTATAGCTGTAGCATTCACGACGTATGGATTTATATTTCATAAATACCGACAGACACGCGTGCCGCCGTGTTTGCGTCAAAGCCACATCAGACCGCCACGGCGTGTCAAACAGAACATTTTCTCCGTTTTTAAGCGTTCTCGTTTTTATATACCAGTATTACTCATAACGACTTTTCTTATTTTCATGGTCATCGGAGATTTGGTGTATTTAATTGTTGTTGTCGTTAATGGTAACAAGACATTTTTGGCTATTACTCTGTGTCATATATCGTTTGCATTTTCTTATTTATCTGATGCAGTGATTTATATTCTTATAAAGCCATCGGTGAAAGATCTACTTATGAAAAAGTTGGGTTTGTATGATTATAACAATAGTAGTGCCAATGAGAGATTCAGTACACGGCAAAGAGATACTATAACAAGTGTACTGTAACAATGTACAAGATTTCGCGTAAGGGTGTCTAACGACTTTTTGAACACATTTTCAAAGTTTTCAAGGTCTATTATGGCCAAATTCAGGTTTTTTTTCAAGGGTTCGTAACCTTATTTGTTCACGCTTTTGGCGCGCAACAGGCGAAGATTTCATAACAAAATTACTTGCATCAAATAAAACAAAAAATATAGAAATAATCAAATTGTTGTTTTGATCGTCATGTTTTCGAAGTTTTCAAGGTCCGTTAGATACTCTGCGTTATGAGGTTTGATGCAGTGCTTAGCACGCAGGCCTATTTATTTGTAGTTGTTCTTTATGTTCTTTAAAAAGAAAGTAAATGAGAAAGTCAGGGGTGTAGATTATGTGGAAATGGATAGTACCTAGAACAAAGTTAAGACCAACCTGAAAAAAACACTGACAGAAATTGTTTTGACAATATTTTCAGTAAGAAGCTATAATGAAATTTGAGAAAGCACGATACTTATGAATCGACTGTTTCGTTTGAACTTACGTTTGACAAGGTGGTCGAAGCTAAATAAGTTTGGACATCGGGTACCTGGTACCTGGAATCTTAACATACTCTGCACTTCAGGCTAAAAAGAAGTAAAAAGCCAACGAGGCAATATCCCTCCCCATCATTTCCCCATGTTTGCAATTGTATTTATATAAGATTCATTATTTAATTTTAGTATTTATTTATTTGCCGTTTGACATTTATTTTAGTGAAATAAACACTTTTAATTATAGCCTCAATATTTATTTGGGGGGTTAGAACATAACATCAAATCAACATCAAGCTCCATACAAGAACAATACATTTCGCTCGTAACTATGAATGCTTCTTCTTATCTTAACTTGTAACGTGTATCTTATAACCTCGAAACCCCGTACCTCGGTCACAACTTACAGATATTTATTTCCTTACAAACAATGCGAAAAGATAAACCATTCTTCGTCATGTCATATTCTCAAGAATCCAATTTCACCTGTAAGAGAGCATCATGAAGAAATCCATTCACAATGGTCTCCCCTGAGTATTGTATAGAGCACGATGTGTCAAGCGTTTAAAGTAGCGTTGTAAATGGAATAGATATCTATCTGGACATCTTTTTAATGATGAATATTCTGGCCAAAATTATTTATGCCTCAGCCACCAAAATTCCACACTCTTATTTTTGCCCTGTTTTTTGAGGTGTTTCGCGGCGTTTTTGCTGACTAATAAATTCACAAAAATGTGTATTTGTGTACTCTACTTAAAATGACCAAAAATGCTAGAAAAATGCTAAAATTTGCTAAAGATTATGCAAAATAGCTTATTTATTCCCCCCAACAGGGGGGCTTCCGGCCAGAATATTTACCGTTGTTAACATTGCAAATTGTTCAGGGGGTGACGTCGAACTAAGTTTGTGAAAAAATACTAATCGCTTTATTTAAATCACCGAAACATTTCCGGATAACCGTTTTCCCTATATGGGTATTCTTAGTATGTTAAAGCATTTTAACAAACTATAGTTTAACCTATACGCACTCTGTTAATTAATCAATATATGATCTTTTAAAGAAGACGTCTCTCTTTTGTATTAAGTCGTATGGACATACTTTTTGAATATACAAAATGTTAAGATGTATCCTTTGTACCAAAAATGCCGCCCACTATGGGTGGGTGAGGAAGAAAACTTCCTACCTCAGTCATCCGGAAGACGCCTCTTTTTGCTCCGGATCAAGGGATTTTTCTTCGGCATCAAAATAATCGTTCGTCCAGATTTTGATTCAAAGCCGGATTATATTTTCTTTCGTCTGGATCGATATACAGACCTTATTTTTAAGCCGGATTGATTCTTTCCGGAAGAATGAGGTAGGATGTAAGAAAATTTGTTTTTTAGAGTCTCTAAGTACCACTCAGTTTTTTTTTTGAGCAATTGTTTTATCTACATGCAGCAGATGAACCAAATATTAAATGAAAATCTGAGCAATAACAAGGACTGCTTGTTGAGGCTAGAGACTGCCTGCAAGCGCCGTTCGCCGCCCTCGCGTGGGTTTTGACCCCTAAAGCGATTCTAAAAAAGCAGCCCATATTTTCTGATTTTGGTTTAATTGCTTCATTTTTAAAGATCTTATAGCGCTCAAAAAAGTCTAGGGTTAAACTAGGTTTCTAGAAATAATGTATTTGTGAAATTATGTATAGGTGTATACCAAAAAAGCAACCTATTAATTCTTATTGTCAAAGATGAAAGAGAAGCACTCGTTTACCATTAGTTTAAACCGATAGAAAATGATTTATAAGCATGATCGAAAAATATTTTATTGTTTGCAAGCGTACAATACACATAATATTTCTTTAGTTAAGATATATCATTTTTCCAAAAATGCCACCCACGATGGTCGGACGACTAATATAATTTTATTTTTTAGAGTATTTGAGTAGCACTTTGAGTCATTTTGAGCAATTATTTTATCTGCATGCATATTAACTAAATATCTACATGAAATCTTTTGGAGGCAATAAAAAAAGACTGCCTGCAGAGGCTAGAGACTGACTGCAAGCGCCGTTCGCCGCCCTCGCGTGGTTTTCGACCCCTGAAGCAATTCTGAAAAAGCTGCGTCAACAAATTCTACGTCAACAAACTTTTCTAGGAGTCGAGACCGACGAAAGAGAAGCACCAGTAAAACGTCATCACATCAGATCGCACTCGTTTCAAATTCAAAAAAGAACAATATCAACGACGACGGATGGCGAAGACGACGATAATAACGACGATGGCGACGATGATGAAGACGACGACGATTACAAAGAGAACGCTTTAAAGAAGGGAAAAATCAATACGGAAACAAAGCAAGATAATAAGAAGAAAAAGAAAAACGAAAACAAGAAGAAGGCGTCATTACACAAACTTGTGACCAAACAAGATGCTGCTTTCAACGTTACGAAAAACGGTTACGACGAAGGTGAAGACGACGCTTCAGACAGAATTCGAGATGAGAAAACATACGCAGAGTTCAAAGGTTATTTGGAATCACTGAAAGACAGGGTACAGGATAATGCGCCTATATTGATTCCCTATCCTTTTCCAGCCGAGTTCAAGGGGTATGATCACGATGCCGGGGAGAGAAGAGATGGGGGTTCTGCTGAAAAAGAGCCTGTATTCGTTCCATATCCTGTTCCAAATCCCTTACCACCCGTTCAAGAACCTTATCCACCACCCCCGGCAACACCTGTAGGACTTCCAGCTCCAGCTCCAGTCCAACCACCACCACCACCACCACCCCAAGAAACACCCCCACCACCGCCACCTGCACCTGTCCCATCTCCAGAGTATCCCCTACCCCCAGTAGCAGTCACCGTCCTTAAACCAGAAGAAGCAGCAGCAAAACTATCGGCCAAAAAATTAAGAAAAACGAAAAAGAAGAGTGGCAAGAAAACAAGAAAAGATAATATGAAGATGTTTCAGTCGAATGCAAGCGGAGAAGATGATCAAGAGAATGATGAGGTTGAGAGAAGAGATGGAGGCTCAGCTGATAATGAGAAACCTGTTTTAGTTCCGTATCCAAGACCTTACCCTCCCGCACCATTACCACCACAAGAGCCCAACCCTCCTGCACCTTACCCTCCACCTCCAGTACCGCCTGTACAACCCCTGCCACCAGCACCTCCAGCGCTGCAAGAACCACCGCCACCACCTCCACCTCAACCTCAACCAGCTCCAGAACCATACCCATCCACTCCACAACTAGAATACCCTCTACCTCCAGTTGCAGCAATAGCAATTCTTGATCCAGAAAATGAAGATAACCTACCGGTCAAAACAAAAAAGAAAAAAGCTGATGGAAAGAAACATTTAAAGACAAAGATGAAGAAAAAGAAGAAGGGCAAAAAAACAAGAAAAGATTATAAAAAGAAATTTCACTTGCACAAGCAAATGAAAAATAAAGTACAAGGTTCGAATAAAAAAAGTCACAAAATCCACAAAAGAAGTCTGAATATGATGGGCGGCGATGACGATGATAAAGATGATGAAAATTATGATGAGGGTGAGAAAAGAGATGGGGGCTCAGCTGATTATGAGAAACCTGTTTTAGTTCCGTATCCAGCACCCCCTCCAGCACCCTTACCACCACAAGAGCCCTATCCTCCTGCACCTTACCCTCCACCCCCAGCACCGCCTGTGCAACTCCCACCACCAGCACCTCCAGCGCCCCAAGAACCACCGCCACCATCTCCTCCACCACCACCACCAGCTCAACCAGCTCCAGAACCATACCCATCCACTCCACAACCAGAATATCCCCGACCCCCAGTGGCAGTAAGAATTATTGAACCAGAAGATGTATTGAAGAAACCTGTACAAACAAAGGAACCATCAAAAGAGAAAAATTCAGATGGAAAGAAAGATATAATGAAAAAGAAAAGGAAGACTAACAAACAATCGAGAAATAATGACGAAAAAAAATTTCACTTGCATAAGCAAACGAAAGCTAAAGTACAAAGATCAAAACGAAAAAGTCACAAAATCCACAAAAGAAGTCTGGGTATGATGGGTGATGATAGTGAAGGCAATGATGATGACGATGATGATGATGATAATGATGATGATGAAGATGATAAAAGTTCCAGTGAGGAAAAGAAGAAGAAAAAGAAAGAGAAAAAGAAACCTATTCTTGTACCAGCCCCAGCCCCATATTCCCCAGCTCCATACCCTCCAGCACCGTATCCATACCCTCCAGCACCGTATCCATACCCAGCCCCTCCACAAGAACCCGCCCCAGCACCAGCACCCCCTCCAGTTGATCCACTCCCACCTCCACCCGCACCGCCTCCAGCTCCAGTCCCGTCTCCACCCACACCGCCTCCACCCCCACCAGCTGAAGAGCAGCCACAGCCACCAACTCTAGTACCTCAATTACCCCTGGTGAAAATATTTAACCATAAAGATCTAAAAAAAAATACTAAAAATAAAAAAGATTATAAGAAAAATGAGAAAAGTGATGATAAGGGAGCAAGTGAAGACGAAGACCATAAATTCCACAAAAATAATTTGAATATGGTTGCTGGGGATGGTATCTATGAGGAGCAGGAGAAACAAGAAATTGATGACGAGGAATTAGAACAGGAACATAAAAGTGGGGATGGAAAGAAAAGTGGGGATGGAAAAAAATTACTTGTTATCAAAATCGACGTAGAAGACGAAGATGAAGGTGAAGAAGCAGAAAGAAAAGATGGAGGAGTAAAAGGTATCGAAGCTAAAGGGGATTATCCCGTTGTTATCCCAGAGCAACAGTATCCAGATATCCCACCACTTACGATACCCCCACTTCCACCAGCACAACCTCCACCCCCTCCAGGTACCCAAGTTCAAGTCCCTCCTCCCCCAGAAGTTCAACCCTCACCACCACCAGCTGATAACCCACCTCCTCCTCCACCACCACCCACGCCCGTTCCAACGGCAGAAACAACGACCCTAGCGCCACCACCTCCACCGCCACCTCCACCCCCGATGTTAAAGCAAAAGAAAAAGTTAAAAAACTCAAAAGGAAAGAAGAAAAAGAAGAAGTCGAAAGGACATCGCCATCAAAAGAAGCACGAAAAAAACTAACGTGAGAATCTATCACGTTTCGACTGGATTAAAATAATTAAACAAAAAGAGAGGCATAAAACCTGGAACGGTGACAATTATCACAAAAACATTTGACCCTGTGAAAAAAATCCAAAATATATTACCCCAGTGAAAACATATAAATTTGTTTTGAACCGGTAGAAATTCAAAAGAAAAAGATTGCCCGATGGACTTTGGAAAAAAAAAACTGGGCCTGGTCTTCTGTAAACACTGTCATTAATATGAACTAGTGAGGATTTAGTGTGACCCGGTTACCGTTTGTACAAATGTATGACCCGGTGAAAAATCTCTTAAGACGTGTTTGGCGTGGGGAGAATTAGATGTGTCGCCGGGTCAGTGCCTCAATCTACCACGTTACGACTTAAACAAAATGATTGCTATAAGAATTATTTTTTTAAAAGATCGTCTACAATTTATCGGTAAAATGTACCGATTGATTGGTTTAAAATCAAATCATCAAAAATCTGATTGGTTATTTGAGAAATGTCAAATGTTATACTTTTGTCAAACTTAAAATTTCAAGAATGATTCTAAGTGAACCTTGATGATGTAATTTTGAACCAATCAACTGAAATATTTACCGATAATTTGTATACAACCCCAAAACGCCTTTCATGTATATATTTCTATATTTAGTAAAGACATTTTATACTTTACCTAACGTTTAGGGTTAGACCTAAACAAAATTAATTATCTTGTTTAGCATCATCCACCCGCGTTGTATGAAAATGAGCGCATTTTTCTTTTTGTGGATGAAATCATTTATACGTTCTTTTATCTACTGTGGAGGTTTACCAGTAGATTCTGTCTAAAGGTGAATTTTGAGATTGGCAACAGTGTCTAGGATTTCCAATACTTGTACTAGGGAAACTCAATTAGTGTCAAGACATTTAAAATTTTAAGATATTATAAAACATAATACTGTTCTATTTTACTTGTACAGAGCGACATTGCTCGTTTTCGTATTTATCGTAAATCGCAAGCAGTCGATCTAATATATCGTCAAAATAATTTTTATGCCAAAATCTTAAGACGTTTTTCCAACAAAATCCAAAAATGAAAACGAAAGTTTGGATAAACCAACAAATATATCAAATAGAGGTTTATTGATAAAAGAAAAGATTGGCAAAAAGGTTTTGTCGGTAAAAAGACTTTGGTCGGCAAAAATTAGATCGGCAAAAATTTTGTCAACTAGCAAAATTTTAGTCACTTTTTGCCGACGTTTTTTTTAACGATAACATAATACTGTTCAATTTTACTGGCACAGAGCGACATCGAAAGATTTCTGTTCGTTTCCGTATTTATCGTAAATCACAAGCGGTCGATCTAAAATCGCATCTTCATAGTTTGACATCGAATGTGATCCGGAAGTGGAATACCACGTGTTAGCATAGCAGCCATCAGGATTGTCACCACGCTTGCACACTTGCAACTTATACTGCCATCTATTGATGCCCCACCAGTTCTTTTTACGGACACCCTGGATCATGATAGCTCTATAAGATGAGAGTAAATAGATTAAATACTCTTGACAATTTGGACTGGTTCATAGTGCTGAATATAAAAAGGGTAAAAATAATTATCGTGAATTAAATTGTTTCTTCGTTTAAAATTTCTTTAAACTAATGAAAAAGAAAACCAGAGTACCATATTCATACAATTTGGTAAATAATTTGGTTCCCCTATGTATGCAAAACATTGACATAAAGAAATAAGAAATGAAGCAGTTAGATGATATTGAGTAGAAAAAAACACAGCCCATATTTTCCCAGTCTCCCCGAAACTTTTTTATTTTTAGCATGAGGCCCCTAACCGGTCATATGATCATGTATGTGAAGTTAAAAATTTATATCTTGTGTATTGTTAAGATATTGACCTATCTGCTGTAACATACCAGGCCGTGACAAAGAGGCGCAGAAGACTGATAAGTTTCAAGGGGTAGGAAGAGGCAATTCATCGCCAAATGTGACTATAGCTCTTTGATTAGTTTTCAATTACAGCGTCAGAAAGATTATTGATTCAATTCAATATGTCACAATTCGATGTTTTATCAAAATCCAAAATGATGAAAACGTTATTAAATAAACCAATTAAATATCTAATGATGTATTTTGCAACCAATTAATAGTTTGGCGAGAATCCCTTCAACTTACCACGACTGGGAGATCAAAATAGGCCGAAGCCGATACAAAGCTTTCTAAAAAAGGATAAATAGTATATCATAGGTATCTATAAATTCACCCCTTTTCCGCTCTCCCCGCTTTTCAATCCTAGTTGCCATTATAAATACGCTGACCACTTCCTGGATGCTAATGGAGCGTCAAATAAGTGTTTTAATATCTTGCCTTCAAAGACGTTAACTATCGCCAAAAAACCCTGAAAACCCCACTCGTTTCGAGATGGGTAAATAACAGTTCGGAAATCTCATACACTATCACAATAATTCTATTATTTTATCGGAAATACTCATAGAAATACAAAAGTCTCGTACGCTTTTTCAGAGAGTGATTTACTCCTCGGACGAAACCCCTGATTAGAGAAATGTGGCGATAATCCCTTACCGTGAATGATGTTCGTAGTATTTCCTTGATGGTATGTGTGGGACCAAATCATGACGGTTCATAAATCGAAGCTTCCTATTGGCTGAAATCAAAATGTCATGTGACCTAGCATAATTCAAATCTCCAACTCTTGGCGCACCGAATGTGATTAACGAAGATCCAGGATTGGTCCACATTTTAGGCTGAAAAGATAAAAGAGAGAATCATATTTTTAACATTAGCATCTTGCTAATCATTAGGTCAGTTTTCAAGGATTCGGCTGTTAACTAAAAAATATATATTATACATAAAAAGAAATCACCGCGCCGAAAGCAAATCCAAAATTGGTATTCTGTGTTGAAAGGATTTTGAGAAAGAATATAGATATTTTCTCTTACATGTTTAAGTTTCATATAAAAGGCAAACAAGGATGCCAATCCACCGCCCAGTGAGTGTCCGGTTATGATATACTTGTGTCCGCCAACAATTCCACCAGGTATCAGGGTGTCCGGTCCCATTGCATTCAATACTTTCCAGATAAGAGGGAGGACTGCCACCTTGACACCACCTATCTTCAGTACAGTGCTCGGCTTACCGGCGTATTTGACATCATGCAACAACCCATGGTTTCTGAAACAAAAAATATACTATGATCGAGTGTCGAAAGAAGCGTCCGACTTGAAAGAAAACAAAAAGCCGGCTTGAAATTTCATTGAGTATGATAACTAATCTTTGCTAGTGTAGTGTTTTTACAAAGTTTATACGAAGTCCTCGCATAAAGGGTAATGAGCTTTATAGAGAAAACAACGCCCCTAAATCGAAAAGGGTTTGCGGCTCCGCGTCCTCTGCGCACTCGTATGGTTAGCTAGAAATAGCTAGAAATAAAACAGCTCAATTGAAAATTCTAGCTAAATTTTAATCCCTACGCCAACATATGATGTATATGATGCATTATGGCCATGGCGATCTCTACTACAGGCCATGCAACCATGCACGCGAAATCGAGTTTTCGACCTTCTGACTGGGGCTTTTTATTTCGCTAAAAATGGCTAAAAATGGCGAAATCCAGCCAATTCCGTTATCTAAAGAATCATGCACAATTGGACCTTGGCTAATAGCTCATCTTAACCGGAAAATTCATATTTCTATTGTAATCACCAAAGAAAAAAGTCCTAAGTCCAATAGAATCGGCGAAAATTGGCTTTTTATTTCGCTAAAAATGGCTAAGTTTAGCCTAATTCATTATCTCAAGAATCTTACATAATGTCAACATATATTGTCAACATATGTTGTTTTAAATCAATATTGTTGTGTCATTTTGTGTTTGATCGGTGTCAAATAAGATCATGAGACAAAAAAAAACAGTTTTCATTGAAAACATTTAGCCATAAAATGCGGTTTTTCACCAATTCGTCAATTTGCTGATATTCTTGGACGAACTTTGAAGTCACAAATCTACGTCAATATTTGATTTTGACCAAAGTTTTTCACTCTTCTAAATTAAGCCATTTTTATCGAAAAAGAACCATCCGAAAAACGACTAAATGTAAGATATTAGTATAACAGTTAGTATTTCGTAATACTTGCTATTACTATAGTCTCCATAAAATATGAAGAGTCAGCCCCAGTCAGAAGGTCGAAAACTCGATTTCGCGTGCATGGTTGAGATCTGTAGTACAGATCGCCATGACTATGGCTTATTCTGGCTTTTTTTGGCAACTTGGTAAAATATGAAGTTAAAAGAAAAATGAATACATTTTTGAGATCAGCTAAGATGGACGAAGAAGGTGAAATTATTTTTTTCTTTGTTATTCTCCTGTTGCATGGCAAAAGCTAGTAACTCGATTTTCGCCGATTTTAAGTTATTATAATTTCATGGGTTGTCTGGGCCAGAAGATTGAAAAAACCTAGTAAATTTTCAAAATTTAAAATGCATTTTTTAAGGGTAAAACCTAGTTATTGACTCCTTTGAATTCAACTTCTTTACTGGAAAAACCTAGTAACTTATCAACAATGAATGGCAAACCCAAGTAACTAAAATGTCCTACTTAGTTGAATGACAAAACCTAGTAATGCAATCAACCTTGAAAAGCAAAACCTAGTAACTTAAAATAAGGGACTGGAAAAATCAAATAACTTCTACTATTTAACTGAAAAAACCTAGTAACTTTCCACTACTTTACTGGAAAAACCTAGTAATAACAGTGGATTATAATAGGTCATTTTTGGGTGATGGTCACAAAAAATTTACTTTCATTTTTTTTTTGATGGCCGTTTTAGGGATTTAGGGGATGCGGGGATAATTTCATGTATATTCTATGTATATTTTATGTATTTTTGGATGATTTTCAAGTTTCTTTCATCAACTATGCCTCATTCTTGCACCATAGATAGCCTATAGGGTAAAGAATCATATTCTAATCTTAAATTTCAAAATTTTCAAAAAACAAAATCATAATTGGGCCTAAATAAGTCAAAATTAGGTCAAAATGGTCAAAATGATCCTTCCTTGATGGTTACAGATAGTTAAAACAGACATAGTAGTATAGTATGGACAAAAAATGTCAAAAGTTAGACTGTCAACTCTAAAATGGCACTTTAGGCAACTCAAATTAACCCCTTTAATGACAACTAATATTTATATTTAAAACATACATAGTAGTATAATTTTAGACCAGTTTGAGTGAGTTTTAGTGAGTGTGAAATTGGTCAAATTTGGACCAAAACTCCATAATTTTCCCTTTAAGCCATTAGGGATGCAAAGGGATCATTTAAGTTGCCTAACGTGCAATTTTAAAGTTTTAGACCAAGTTTGTGTCATTTTTGGTCCAAATTGACCAATTGCTGGACATGAAGAATCCTAAATACCCTAAAATTAGTCTAAAATTTTACTACTATGTCTGTTTTAACTATATGTAACCATTAATGGGAATTGGGAATGAAAAGGCATAAAGCAGTAAATACCTTGAAGGATCATTTTGACCTATTTTGGCCCCATTATGGATCTTTTTCGGAAATGTTTAAAATTTAAGAATATAATATGATTTTTCACCGTAAAGATTATATCTGGTGCAAGAATGAGGCATAGTGGACAAAGGAAACTTGAAAACCAGCCAAATAGACATAAAATATACATAAAATATACATGAAATTGTCCCCGCATCCCCTAAATCCCTAAAACTTTTTTCTTTATAATATTTCTAAAAAGATTCTTCGGATTTGTTATCACCATGTTAAATGGCATAAAAAAAATGAAGATAAATTTTTTGAGATAAATACCCCGTATAACCCACTACTACTAGTAACTAAGTAATCTTTTAAAAAGGCAATTGTCTGCGTAAAATGTTACATTCTTGATGATTTTTGTGAATAATATAGATTGGTAGATGCTTAATAGCATAGATTTTTTATTGATGCCTTTTTGAAACTTTTTGTTCATTTTCTCAAAACGTTAAAAAACTAGGTTTTGCCTTGCAACAGGAGATTTTCTTTATACGCAGTTAAAAATTAAAAATTAATAATATAGGAAAAAAATTATTTATTTCCGGTGCATTTCGACCCCACTTTTCTCTTATAATTATAAAATAACTATATTGTAAACCAACATAATTCTTAGACTTTTTAAACTTTTCTGTGTATATATTATTGAACCTAAGATTTTATTTTATTCTTTAAAATGAATGCACAAAGTCGAAATGCATCGAATATAAAAATAACTTTCAGTTTTTATAACTGTCTTTTTATTGATTCAAAAATATTTAAAAAACCAATACTTACAACTCTGGTCCCATAAAACCAATCAGCGTGACTGTTCCTGATTTTGCAACAGCCGCTCTGAATTTCCTACCGTTAATCCTTTCTGTTACCAAGTTGATTACTCGGAAGTTTGTACCTGGAATTTTTACATTGTTTGGTATATGTTTGATGTAAATAGCTTTCGATGCACGTGCTGCTAATCGAATGTCTTCCAATGGTATTTGTCTGCAAACAAAATATATCAAAAGAATCTAATGCATTACTGCGTCTCAGTCATTTTAGCCATTTCGAGCAACTTATTTTGTCCTAGAAAGCGAACAAATGTAGTCCCTGCGCTAGAACTCGGAGGCATGTTTCTTTTGCTTTGTGATTTCACCCGAGGGGTGAATTACTCAAAAAAGTCACGTACACTTTTTTAAAAAGTCAAAAAAAAATACAAAAAGTCAAAAGAAAAATTAAAAACTCAAAAATAAGTCAAAAAGTCGAAAAAAAAATTAAAAGTGAAAAAAAAGTCAAAAATTCAAAAAAAATTCAAAAAAAATTGATGTCGTCATACCGGAAGTTGCGTTAATTTCCAAGTCTCAAATCCAGGTCGAAAAAAGCTTTAGAAAGAGAAGGAATTGATAAATCCAATAATTAAAAGCTAGCTCTTCTTCATGGAGTATTCTTGATAATCTACTATTCAATCTTCTTAAACGATTGAACTTTATCGAAACATATATTGTAGCCACTAAGTAGCCACTTTTTATAACATTGATAGGGCTAGTGGTTTTTCAAAGAATTAAATGCATTATTCGTTTGTTTTATTGTTTTATTTCTCAAAGGGGTATTATTAATACTAGCATAAAAAAATGCCGATTAGATAAGGAAGGATGAACAAATAAGTTGTTGAAGTAAATCTACTTACGAACAACTGCTATCGACAGCAGCAATGATTGAAGCTACCAAAAGGAGTCCAATCCATTTACAGTTATTGGTTGCCATGATCTTTTATAACTGTCGCTAACCTAAAATAATCAAAAACGGATCATGAAAAAAATATTCGCCAAATTTTGGCCATTCCGTTTGTTTGGTTAGAGATTACAGTATCAGGAAGCTTATTGGTTCAATTTAAAATGTCACAATTTGATGTTTTGTTAAAATCAAAAATGATGAAATTGCCTCTCTCCATGAACCAATCAGTATCTTGATGATGTAATTTCCAACCAATCAAAATATTGAATTTGCCATAATTTTACGACAATCCCATATATCTTTCATAACACGATGGCCCTGCAATCACCAGAAATTTAACTGTAATTACGCGTTGTTTTCCTTGTGTTACCAATCATGGAACATAAATAACCAGTTTTAGACGAGTGGTTTTCAAAATTTTCTTGTCGTTGCCTATTTTTTCATTTTTGCATGGCGATTCCGATATGACATACATCTTCGTTGTATGTTTAAAATTCTATTTAGCTTCCATAGGAGGCCTTCTCACTATTCCAGAAATCAATTAAAAGATGATTATGGTTCCCCACCAACTTTGCCCTGCCGATGGCAATTCAAACGATGAATAAAATAAATCGTTGAATTGATACATACAAACAAACAAACAAACACACGCTTAAAAATTAATAAAACAAATAGATAAATGAATAAATGAATAAGCCAGTTACAGTTATGCCAGGTTTGTCTCGACTCTCACATCCACTCCTTGATGTTTTGTTTTCTAAGGAATGACTGTTATCATGTTTTGTGGACAGCTTTTTGTTTGCGCTCCTCTTCTTGTGAAATAAACCCGTTGAGAATGCGATTGCAAATCGAGATCCATGCGCCGGCTCAATTTCATGGTCACGAGTGAGCTAAAACAATGCACGAGTTCGTTACGATTTCAAATACTGACATGTGACCCAGGATGAAAGAGATCAAAAGATATGTGTGCGTGATCGAATTGAAGTAACACGAGTGTATGTGGCAAAGTTTATCAGCTTGGCCGACAGACACTTGGCCGACGACACTTGGCCGAACGGACACTTGGTCGAACGGACATTTGGCCGAACGGACATTTGGTCGAACGGACATTTGGCCGAACGGACATTTGGCTGAACGGACACTTGGCCGACGGACATTTGGCCCAACGGACATTTGACATGGACTGGACGCCTGGGGCCTAGGCTATAGCCTTCTTAGCCTTCCCCCAAATCCAGCACAGAAGTTCACTCATATACTAATCGTCAACTACACTATAGCTACCCCGGTGATAAAATCAATCAAAATTACCACCCCCCATTCCCCGGTGAACTTTTGAGAGGCTTTTTAAGCCCGGACAAATTTTGAAAAAAGTTTATTTCCCCAGTCATTTTATAACCAACTGACTATTTTTCTTTACCAAAAGTAAGAATTCCACCCCTAATTACAACCCATGGGAACTGGGGGCACTGAGGCAGGTTGTGTAGGATGAATAGTGTAGCGGTTAAGGCTACACTACTAGATACCTACTATTTCAATTTCCTAGGCTAGCGGTAAATTTTAACTGCTATGATTATAGTAAAGGTTAAAAACAATTGAGGTCTATTCTAAAACCGTTAGGCTGTGACTCCGTCGGGTCCAACCCATCCCATGTGAGTGTAATTGGTTAGTCAGTTGACGAAACATTGTACAGTGGACTCGATTCTTTATAATTCGAACGTAAAAATATTCTAATGAATAACCCATATGAAAAACACTGCAACATCTTTCGAGAACGTCAAATATTTTCAATTACTAAATTGCTTTCATTTTGCATTATTTTGGTTCACTAGCCGTAAAAGGAGTCTTAATCAATTATTTTTTCACATGATAAAATTCAAAATAACATGTTTTGTTCTTTTTCAATCCACATAATAAACATTTTCTCCAGTACAATCAAAGCACTTGCTTCCATTCCATAGAAAGGAAAAAATCTTGCAAAATCGGCCATTGATAAAAAAATCGCAACATATTCCAACTCTCTATTAGTCGAACGCTTTTTTCTTCTTCCTGAATGGTTGAGTTATAGTTACTGTATCTGTACTCTAGTTGATTAGTTCCAGTCTTTAGGATTCAAAGGAAGCAAAGGCATTCTTGAAAAGCCCGGAATAATATACCATTCTAAAACCTGAAAAATATGTTAGAAACTCTACAGATTCGCATAAAATCTCCCCCCTTGGCACAATTTTTAACATTTCTCTCTTTGCGATTGTAATCCTGCGAAAGGTTAACCAGCTGCAAGACTTATAAGTCCTTTTCTCCTATTTTTAGGGCTTGTCGCCAAATTTCGGCAGTTTTAGCCGTTTGATTGGTTAGAAATAACATCTTCGGGAAGCTAATTGGTTTAATTTAAAACGTCACAATTAGATGTTTTGTTAAAATCAAAGATGATCAAAACGCTGCTTCATGAATCAATCAGAATCTTGATGATGATATCTTCAACCAATCAATCGGCTCAATTAGCCATAATTTGGCAAATGATCCCTAACCAAGCTCATCAATAAATGCAACTTCTTGACAAATCACTATCATTGAATTTATGTCACAACATTGTGTTAATTCGATTTAGTGTAACAACCAATCAGGTTATCATTCAATAAATAGGATGGGAAAATCAATAAATTATCTGCTATAAATAATAGACTATTTGACACAATAATTAGTACATAATTAATCTGTAAAATCAGTAAAAAAAATCATTAATTCATAAGGGATCATATCAAGAGTTTGTTTAATTCAGACTATTCATTGGTCGAAAATGACATCATCAAGATTCTTATTGGTTCATTTAAAAAAGTCACAAATTGATGTTTTCATAAAGTCAAAAATTAAGATACCATTTTTGAGTTGAACCAACCAGAACTTTGATGATGTAGTATTTAACCAACCAATAGTCTAAATTAGACAAACTTTAGAGAAGGTTCAAAATAAAAAAAATTATTCATATCAAACAAAGGAGGAAAGGTTATGAAAAGCTTTTCTTTTATTTATTCACAAAAGGGAAGAATACTTTTCTAACAACTTCATTGCGAAACAGGAAAATTTAGAGAAAGAAAGAAAAGCAAGAAACTAAAAAAGGAAAAAGAGCAAGGAGAAGTATATAACAATTAAAGGAATTCCAGTACTCAGAAAAAGGTAAAAACTTAATTACTAATAATACCAACAACTTTAAAAATGATTTATTTAAAAGCACAGGAAAGAGAATAGATAAAAAAACTATCCTCTAGGTATCACTCTGCGTTTCTTAAGTTGCTAAATAGCCAGTTGTGTGTTCAAATGTAAGTAGCATATGTTCCAAAAAGTTGTCCAGATGATTTTTGAATGCATTCAATTTTGGTACATGTACAACTATCTTCGGTAAGTTGTCCCATGTATCAGAAATTCTAGAGTAAAACGAATTCCTATGAAGTTCACGTATTCCATCTTTGGGCTATGGTTTGATTTGATAGTTATAAATTCTGCTTGGTCTATTTCGAGCAACAAATGATGTAGATATTATATTCTTGTCATAGACTTGAAATATAGGGCTTGGTTTTAAAAAGGATAGGCGAACTTTTTATCCGAGGAAAACAGATAAAAACATCCATCAGCAAATTTAAATTTGCAAAAACTTTTATGAAAATAACTTTTTAGCGTTACTAGTTGTTGATAAACATAGCCGATAGCCATATTTAAATAAATATGACGGCTTAGGATTCAGGGTTAGTGCGAGGGTTAAGTAATGTGTCAGCTATTTTTCTAAATGGAACAATACTTCCAGGAACTACCTATCTTATTATATTTTTTGGTGTAACTTTTTTAGACCTGGCGGTCGAGAGGGGTAGGGGTAACCTTTCGCACGAATTTCGGAAGTAGCACTTTTTGGAGGAAATTAGACCTGCTGAATGAGAAAATGTAATGGTCCATAGAATAATTCCGTCGGAATCGCGCACCAGGGGGGGTTATCTATTTTTCTATTGCTCAAAAAGTCAATTCCTATATCTTACGAACCGTGAGTCATATGGACTTCATTTTGGGATCATTCTTTTCGAAAAATACGATTTTCTATTTGCGTCTGATATAATGTATGCTTCTAAAATGACAAGAAGTGATATTTTGGGCATTTACTAATTAATTATTCATTAAAAAAATGAAAAATACTATAATATCATGCCAATAAAGAAAAATATTGAAAAAGAAAGAGAATTGCTTTTATATCCATGCTCTAATGTTCGGAATAGCCGTCTCCCGCCGATTATTGATTTTGAACTTTCATTTTTTAGACTTCTGAGATAAATGTATTTGTCCTGGGTGGATACTTTTTCTACCGCTTTTTTTATATTTTTGAGATATTTTTCATTAAAAATATTTCTCCCTTAGATTTATTTTAGACTCGCGTTCGTCCTGGGGAGATAAACAATGTACACACACTCCGTTAATTTTAGATGACCTGTTTCTTAATTCTTATAAATTCAACAAAAGATCAATCATGTCATTTGGATATGGCAATTTCCTTGAGAATCCCTATCTATTAGCGTTTTCATAGATATTCAAAACATAACTTGCTCTTTTTATATAGAATGTTACATGGCCAGGATAGGCAAAAAAAATATATATATGTGGATTCGGTTATCCGACCGACCCTCTCTTTTTGGCGTAAAAATTTCCGACCCAAAGGATTTTATTTTCCATCTCGAGATTAATATTGTAAAACTGACGACTTTTTTGTCCAAAAGTGTACAAAGATTTAGATTTGTCTTCAACCTAATTGTTAGTGGATAAAGGAAATGTTGAGTGAGAAAACATATATCTATTCATCCGACTCACTTTCCATCCTTAATAAATATTCAAATTATGGAGACAATTTTTCTTATAAGCCGATATGATAAAATAAAATAAAAAATAAAATAAAATAAAATAAATCCCCGACAAAATCAGCATAATCAAAATTTCTTAAAGTCAAGGTATTTAAGAAAGTCGGAAAATATCTTATCTTTTTCCAAAACAAGACTTTTCCTTTTCTAAAAAAGACGGTCTTGACGTATTTATGTTAAGAATCTTTCGTGATTTTCCAGCTCCATTATCAACAATGATCCTCTTATTTGATAAATGTAATAACACTATGATATCAATATCAACACAATGTCAATACAATCATATTGATGAGCAAGTGCGGTCAGCCTCCTCGTGATCCGAGGAGGAACCTTATCTTCAACTACAGTCGATCTTGAACGGCAAAATCGATCACAGTGTTTTTGAAAAATAAATAATTTTAGAAGTCTTTCTTTGTCTTCGATGTATGATTTCTCTTAAAGATTCAGTAGCATTTCTTTATTACTATCATTTTTGAGAAAATTGGTAAAATCAGATGGCACCTTCATATCGGAACTATTG
Source organism: Nanomia bijuga (assembly GCA_032273505.1). Taxonomy (NCBI): domain Eukaryota; kingdom Metazoa; phylum Cnidaria; class Hydrozoa; order Siphonophorae; family Agalmatidae; genus Nanomia; species Nanomia bijuga. Next base: position 4,021 of record JAUKPT010000084.1, on the reverse strand, counting down.
ATGATATATTTTTTCCAGACCCCCGTGCATTTCTTTCTCGAGACTTAATACTATCATCTTCATATGAGTCACAAACCAAGTTAATGACAATAAATTTGTAGTAATTTCCATGCTATTTCTCTTAATGTATTCACATTTCCTTCGATTGTACTTATAACAGCTACAACATCTAAAAAATAAAGATATAATATAAAGATCTGGAACAAAAAGGTGAAAATCATCGTTCAACAATTCAACACCACTCATAGCAACATCAAATAACTTGTTTTTAGTAGTTTTGCCATACGGAGTGCAAAGAGGAATGGACACTGGTGCTAATGGATATATAAACAGCTTATCTATATCCACCTCAGTTTTTGACGCATACGTTGCTTTTATCAACGAAGCAATAATATCTGATATCTAATTTAACTACTTTACCATCTTTTTTAATGCTAGTTTTTTCTTGACGTATACTTTATCAGAATTCTGAGAGTATCCCGATATTTTGAAAAATGGTCCTACTTTGAACTAAGATTCCCTTGAACTGAAAAACTTATTCTTTATGCAGCTTTTTGCGAAACTTTAAAAAGGGATAAACGAAAATTTGTTCACCTGAAGAGAGTTCTGTACCCATGTATATTTCCATATAATTCAATTTTTCCAAGGTAAAAGTAACATGTTGAAGTCTTTCTACATCGCCTTAAAATTCTCTTCACTCCTTTTAGTGTGGACACGAGTCTAAAACTAATATCTGCGAAAAAAAAATTTCAAAACAAAATGTTCCTCGAATAAGAATCGGCCAAAAACTGATATTTTGACATAATTATGATGTCATGATTATGCACGTTTTGTTATGACAATAGGCAATTAAAGTAGTACAATACAACCCGATTATCGGTTATCCTTCACATTTTTGAAGTATTAATTAATTCATTATTTTTTTAGGTTCTGATTTTTTCGATAGTCTGAGCCTCTCTCACAAGATTTCAGATATGTTTGTTTACAATGCTATCTCATGGGCTATATCTCGACTTGTTTCTGTCGATTACTTCCTGGCATAGGGTGAAAAGGGGTGGTATTCGTTTCAGTTCGTTATGAGAAAAAGAAGGCGCACACATCTTTTTTATCAAAAAGTTTTTATAAGTCTCTCTCTTAGCTTATTGAAACAAAAGGGTCTATAGTATTCATAATTAGTTGTTTATGGTTGGCTGAATAATTTAAACAAAAATAATTTTCAATTTCGTAAATCAGACGTCGTCACGGCGTCGATATGAGGGCTCAACCCGACGTCGTAAATCCGACGTTGTCACGACGTCATGCACCAGCCGACCGATCAACGTAACTACGACATTCATCCGACGTTGTGACGTCGTCGTGTGTCTGCTAGCAGAGGTTTTTAAAACGCGTGCAATTTTAAGCGTGCAATTCATGATTCTTTCATAACGATCACCAACATGGCGGATATAGCTGCGACACTAATGACATATCGCCATTGTGAATCACCAAAAGTGCACGCTTTTCCAAACCCCGGAACCATGTATTATGATGATTCTGCAGTAAATAGAAAACGTTTTTAAAGCAGTTCTATGGGAAATGGGCACTATTTGACCCATTTCGGGTCCATATTCCCCCTTTTTTTACCCTTTTGATGTCTTTTCTTTGGTCAAATAATGTTTCTCATGACCAATCACAATCGAAGTATGATAAGAATATATCCCTGTTAGGCATTTTTACCCATATCAACAATTTTAAAGAAGTTCTATTGGAAATGTGCTCTTTTTGACCCATTTCGGGTCCATATTGCCCCTTTTTGACCCTTTTATTGTCTTTTATGTCTTTTATTGGTCAAATATTGTTCTTCGTCACCAAAAACATTCTTACTGATAGCAATCCTTTTAAAGCAATTTTAGGGGAAATGGGCACTATTTGAACCATTTTGGGTCCATATTGCCCTTTTTCGACCCTTTTGTTGTCGTTTCTTTGGTCAAATATTGTTCTTCGTCACCAAAAACAATCGAAGTATGATAAGAATATATCCCTGTTAGGCATTTCTACCCATATCAACAATTTTAAAGCAGTTCTATGGGAAATGGGCCCTTTTTGACCCATTTCGGGTCCATATTGCCCCTTTCTGACCCTTTTGATGTCTCTTCTTTGGTCAAATATTGTTTCTCATGACCAATCACAATCAAAGTATCATTGAAATGTACCACCCAATTGATTTTTACTGATAGCAATCCTTTTAAAACAATTTTAGGGGAAATAGGCACTATTTGACCCATTTCGGGTTCATATCGCCCTTTTTTGACCCTTTTGACGTCGCTTCGTTGTTCAAATATTGTTCGTCATGACCAATCAAAATCAAAGTATCGTTGGAATGACCACCCAATTGAATTTTACTGATAGCAATCCTTTTAAATCAATTTTAGGGGAAATGGGCACTATTTGACCCATTTTGGGTCCATACTGCCCCTCCCCTTTTTATGTCGTTTCTTTTGTCAAATATTGTTCTTCGTCACCAAACACAATCAAAATATGATTAAAATATAACCCTGTAAGGCATTTCTACCCATATCAATCATTTTAAAGCAGTTCCAGGGGAAATGGGCACTATTTGACCAATTTCGCGTCCATATTGCCCGTTTTTGACCCTTTTGATGTCGCTTTTTTAGTAAAATATTGTTTCTCATGACCAATCACAATCAAAGTATGATTAAAATATATCCCTGATAGGCATTTCTACCCATATCAACCATTTTAAAGCAGTTTTAGGGGAAAGGGGCACTATTTGACCTATTTTGGGTCCATATTGCCCCTTTTTGACCCTATTATCATTAACAATTGTTTTATTTGTGTTTTATTCTAAACGCTAGACTTCATTTTACATTTCGATACCATTTTTCTTACACTGCAATCTTTTCTTTTACTCTAAATATATGAATATGTTGTAAATGGGGTTTTCAGAAATTTTGGTCTTTTTAATCTAGGGGTCACATGACCCCCTTTTTTATGAGCTAATAATTTTTGTGAAATTGTTCCTAAAATCTTTACTAAATTGTCTAACATTTACCAAAAAACCGCATCAAAAAAGTCAAAATACTTCAAAAGATAATGTTAGATTTACAGTAGCCCAGTTTCCCGTCCGTGTAGTATAGTAGTCCGTGATCTAATTTAGCAGATTTTAGCTTCAAGTTAATGGTTTGTGTTTTCTATGATGCTTTCTTTAGATGGGAGTTACAGCATAGATTTGAAATTATGCATTTTTTTTTATACTTTTGTGTTCTTTTTTAATATTAGTTTATAGATATTCTGGCTATTTTCCTTATTTTCCTTAGAGTAATCATTATGTCAAAGTAGTTGGTGATCTTTTCTTCTTCTTCTCTTCTATCAACTTCTGATAGTCAATTTCGTTTTCAAGAAGGTATTCAGCCCCCCAAACGTTTTTTCAATAAATGTAGTTGCCCTTTTTTCATCAATGTGCCATTTTTAAAAAAGTACTATTTTCCCCGAAAATTGTCTTAGTTATCACATGTCTAAGTAACCTGGCAGTTAATGAGCATATTGCATAAAAAGGCACTTATTATTAAGAACAGTGTAAGTGCCTTTTTTGAACTTAAACGTGCCCTTTTTATGGTCAGCCCCCAGATCAAAAACCGTGTCGCCACCCCTGAAATAGGTAGTGATTGAGCTGGAAACCCTGCCCTAGACTAGGCCTGAATTCCAAATAAGTTCATAGATCCCCATAATATCCCCATAATTAAGCAAGATCTTTTCTTTGTGGCACCTCTATCATTAAATGCACACCAAATATAGATTGGTATTTCCAAATTGTTTTGATATTCAAATATTTTCAAATATTTTCATGGTTATTTGCAATATAATTTGGACCTATTTTTTTAATGTGACCTCTCATATCTAAAATGACGGTACCTTTTATCTCTTGATGTTGATGCTAGGATTTCCACCTCCTCTATGCTAACGGATATGCCACATTCCTTGAGATGTTTACCTACTGGAGATGTTTGGGAATTCACGCACA
>JAUKPT010000083.1:0-28927 GCA_032273505.1 Nanomia bijuga | reverse complement strand
GCTTTTTTTTTTATTGGCATCATATTTTCAAATAATTTTTTACCTGTAAAAGTTTTTTTAAGGGACATTTTCGAACTAAATTCCTCAATAATGGCGTGGCGCCATCAAGTTTCACCTCTCATTTACACAAATATACCACAGATATAGGAGAAAGAATAAACTGTTTGGGTCATTCTAGCGGAATTTTGGCCGGAAACACCATTTTATTTTTTCATTTTCAGATGCGGAATGACATAATAATTAAAACTATGTAAAATACATATGTAACAATACATTTTCGAAACACCTATTAACGCGTATACCTCATTAATCTAATGCTAGTATTTCATGAAAAAAGTGTCAATTCCCAAACTTACCATACATTTTAGCATACTCACGTGTAGTGATGATTCTACTCATTTTATCACGATTATATTCCGTCTTTAACAGTAAGTACTTACTTCAAATAAAAGAGAAAAGAGACTTTTAAAGATAAAGTTGATTTTTTTGTTATCAATTCAGCACAACTTTAAATACTCTGGGTGGTGCCACACTATACTTGCCTGCTAAGTGGTGATTAGAAACTCGAAAATTATATTTCATTAATTCCAAACAGATTAAATCGTCATACATTTTAAAATGTTATGATAAGAAAATATCTGTTTCAAAATGCGCTTGTTGAAATCTTTTATCGTGACAATTAAACTTGTGTATAGCAAAAGCGATTAAGTCCATTATCGCTCATACATCGGTCAGGCGTGTATGAGATAATTGGTTTGGCTCTGAAAATAGATAAAAATTCCAATATGCACAAAAGCATGTTCTTTTTTTTCAGTCATAATTTTTTTTTACATCAAATCAAAACATGATTTTTATGTGAAATTATTTTCACCTCGTATAAAAAACACCTCGTATGGAAAAATTCCCACCCTTGTCTCAAAACATCCATAGACATAGTGTTTTTTTTGTGATTGTTGCAATACCTACCTTTTGAGTAAAATATTATTAGCAAATCATTAGCAAGTCGATCATCACATGTCATTACTAAATAATTAAAAACGTGTTATTAGAATTCAAAAAGACATTTTTATCTTTAGGAATTCATCTTATTAGATAGGGAAAATAAAAACTTAATTTTGAGATAACGTGGAAAAAAGGTTTTCAAAGCTTTTTTGCAAGCTTCCAGGGGCTAATACTCGGGCAAATACAAGGATCTGATAACCGCTTGAGTCTTCGTTAAGATTTTTTTGAACCAGACATTCTCTTGACCTTAACATCATCAAGAAACTTTGTGCGTATGCCTTGGGGCTAGTAATATTCCATAGGCTTCTTTCGTTTCAGCACGAAAATTTGAAAAATTTAGAGTAAATCCTCCTCGCCCCCTCAGAAGGTTTTGGAAAAATGCGCTCTGATTGTTCAGCGTCTTTTCTCTCATTTTGTATTTAACAATGGAATGCTTTCTTTTCGTCGATAAAAAATATCGAACGTCAAACCAAAACAAACTTAATTGTCTAAGTGAACGATGCGAGTGCGAATCGATACTGTAAAAAAGTTGTAAAATTTGTGAGTTTGTGATTTTTTTTTCTTAAAATTCAACGAAGGATTTTTTGTTTTGGAAAAAATATGAGAAGAGCTTTCATTCCTGCTTTGTTTTTTATCGATTTAGTGACTGGTTTACAGTATACCGGGTAATTTAGAGTTTTGGTGTAATTCAAAGAAACATTACGGTTGTTTTGAAATCTAATCTTTGCAATGACGAGTAAAAAAGCGTGCGCAATCAATTCAAAAGAGGCTACAAATGGTTAGTATGTTATCAATAAAAGCATAACAACATTGGTTAAACAAAAGTAATTGTAACTTTACTTTTAGCTAAACGCACTTGTGCATTATATTTGTATGTTACCATTATGATTGAATTCAATCCGTGATCTTAATCCCCATTTTCATTTTTGAGATAATAACTTCATAATGATATTATATTTATTGCTATTTATATAAATGATAACTTTTGAAAAAGATGTGATTATATTTTTTTTGGTACAGCAAATTAAATGCTTTGCTCCTGAAAGTAATCATTATGTTCGTTCAAAATACCGATAGACTTTCTATATAGTGCGATTCTTTCTCATAAGATGATGTATATTATTAATGATATATTTACGATTTATAAGCAGACCCCCGTCAAACTACTCAAAACTTAGTATAAATCAAAATGTAAATTTGACTCAACCTTGATGTGTTCTCGGGACTGTTGTTTGAAATTTATAAAAAAAAGTAGTATTTGATTTATGCTAAATCGATAGGGCTTGAATTTACACGCATGCTGATTTATTATTTTGGGTGCAAAAATCAGCGGTTCTCTGATTCGCAAATTTTCTTCTTCATTTTTTCCACCCTTAAAATTTTTTTCAAAACTTTTTTTAACCACCTAAGTAGCCAAAAAAAGCTTTTATTGCGAAAAGAAAAAACTATTTGTGAGCAGACTTTAGTACACTTATTAAATTTTGTTTGCTAGATAATAAATCACGTTATCAGTCTACCTCAACGAGGAAAACGACCTTACAGTACCCTTTTCCTATCCCATCCGACTTATACAAGTACTGTACAAGCCATATTGAAGATTGTGATTTTCATACAATTTTAATAAAAAACGTTTCTTGTCCCCTACGTTTAGCAGGCCTCGACTATTCTATTGTAAAAACCCGAGAGTTAGAATCTAGTATTGATTTTCAATATATTGGGTGCATAAATATTTAATGATATTAATATTAAATTTACTTTCAGAAATCCTACTAGTATCATTAACCCTGAATAGATAGGACTTTTGACTTCATTGCCCAAATGGAACAAATATATTGTCCCCTATCGTAGCATACGGATCCGTATTGTTTCTATGGCGCCCTTTCACCGGACGAATAGACGCGGATCTCTTTGCAGCGGTTAGGTTATGAAATATGTTATAACTCTTCTCTAAAGTCATTGCATTTTCATTTATGTTGTCTAGAAAAGTATCGTTTATATGTTTACTGTTCTTAACGTTTGGTTCATGAATTTCTGAATTGAACATTTTCTCGATTTCATGCTCAACGATGATTGGCAGAGAAGAAGTCTCTGTATCGTCTTGTAGAGTGAGTGGTTTCTTCGTCTTCTTTTGACGTTTTGCGTAATAATCTGGAAATGATGATAGCAATATATCTCCTTCCTTCTTCTGTGGGTTTAGTACGTCTTTGGCGAGTTTTTCTTTCTTGCCGCGATCATCTTTATACGCTGACGATATGATTTGGATGTCATTTGATACAGACGGGGGTCCGTTCTTGTTGTTGATATCATGTTCGTAACTGTTTCCCAGGTTTGTTTCCATGCCCTCGTCCCCGTTTATTTTATTGATCAGTGAGTTATACATTTTCTCAATATCCATCTGACTCGTATCTCGTGTCACATTTTCTTTTTTCTTTTTCTTCCTGACTGGAGTAGTTTTGATTCCTTTTTCCATAAGTAACAAATCAGGTTTGAAGAATGCATCAAGAGCCGGTTCTTGCTGTGCAGGTTTTTCTTCGACGTCGACTGAATCGTCTGCTATCGGATTTGTTGTAATGTTCCTCATTTTCTCTTTATTTCGGCCTAATAATTTTGAAAAGTCAAGGAAGCGAATCATATGGGTCGAGTTAAATTTCTGTGTTGTGAGTTCAGGCGATTCAACACGCGGCGAGTGAGAAGGTTTTGTGTTTTCGTTCGAGTAAAAATGATGAATTGATTCTGCAACGTCAGATGGGATCCCTATATCGATTCCCTGTGTATCAAAATCCGGCATGTTCAAAGTATGATTTTTGCTTTTTCGTACTTGTTTCGGTTTGAACATGGTTTTCGTTTTCGTTTCATGTATAGTTTTATGGTTGTTTCCTACAGAAATGACGTCATCATCGGCGAGACCTCCCATAAGCTCAAGTGTTTCTTCCTTTCCCTCGACCTCCTCCCCAGATGAGGAATCTTCTCCCTGCGCTATAGCTGTAGTGTGTTTTGCTTTAACAGCTTCGATGCCTTTAAACACGTTACTCAACTTCCCATCTTTACCAAACCGGCTCGTTATCAAATTCACAATTCTGTCCATTGTTGGTTCCATATCCGATTGACCGGAACCGGATTCACGTCCATCGTCTGGATTACGGACTCTGCCTCGATTATCTTGCTCCTTTTTGTCTGAACCTTGAACAAGTTTAAGGTAAGCGAGTTTTAACTTCTTGTCTTGTTCACTTTCTAAATGTCTTATTTCTTCTTCCTTTAATTTCTTTAAATCTTCTTTCTTCATTTTCGTTTTAGATTTATCCTTTTTACTTTTTTTTGATGTGTTACTGGTCATAGCTGATTTCTCACTATTTTTTGATATGCTTTCATCTTTTAGTCCATGAGACTGTTCAACGGCTTCCTCTGATCTTACATTCTTTGCAGCTTCAATCAACTTCGACAATAATTCTTCTCCTTTGTTCTTTTCGATTTTTTGTTCTTCAGTTTCGTTTAACATTTTACTTAGAAGTTGTTTAACTTCGATTTGTTGATGCATCATTTTCGAGAGAGCCTCTTTCACTTTATTTTGCTCCTCAAGGTTACTTTCCTTTGCTTGTTGTTCTTTTCTTTTATTCTTCTCATTTTCCTTTTCTTTTTCCATTTGCTTTATTTCGTCTTCTTCTTTTACTTTTTTAGTTTCTGCAACTTTATGGGTATTTTCTTTTTTAGCATCATTATTATCAAACAATTTTGGCACTTCAGGAGTCGCCACAGGGGAAGGTGTCTTTTGAAAAGTTTTATTTTCTTGTCCCACTTCTTTTTTTTCAACACCTGATTTCAATTTCACATTTTTTTTCATCAATACTTTATGACCATCTTTATTGTCTTTATCTGCTTTGTCAAATTCCTGAAGATCTACATTAGTTACATTATTTGGATTAAAACGAGGCTTATTAAACATGATAAATGATGTTTTAGTATTGGAATATTTTTCATTTTCGGTAAACATACCTTCCAATGTATTGTTTATGACTTGATTCATTTCATCAAACGCTGGGGACTCTAACAACGAACCTGTTTGATAAGGTCCCATACTGCTGTATTGCCCTTTATTATCATTAGGAAGAATTTTATCAAATCGATTTTTGAGCCCAGTTTTTTCAGTGTCGTTCTTATCAGCTTCATCGAGTTCCGCTAATGTTGAATTAATTTCATTCAGCGTTTTATAAGGGTTGAGTATTTTTTTATTTTCTGTATAGAAATTCTTTTCTGTTGTTTCTTCTTCTTTTTCATCAGTCGTTTTGTTTTCTTTTTGTTTTGATGCAAAGATGCTGTTGACGTTTACATTCATGTTGATTGTACTTGGATTAGGAACAAATGACCCAATCCCCTTCTTTCCTTGTTCTGGTTTATCGTCTAACTGATCCAACTCAGCTAAAGTAGTGTTAATCTCCCTCAGTGTTGGACCGGGTGTAAGTATTTTCTCGTTAACAGCGTAGAAGTCGGATGGTGCTGGTGGTGCAACTTTTTCTTCTTCCTTCACAAAGGTATTGTTTTCTATTTTCTTAGGTATAGTTATATTGATATTCATTTCTTGCAACGTAGAATTTATTTGCTTCCCCATTTTTCTAAAAGCGTCTATGTGATCAGCCAAGATTTCATCATTAGTTTTTTCAGGTGCATTTTCTTCTATCTTCACTGTATTTGTTTGAACCGGGTAAATGTCTTTATCAGTTTCAGCTGGTATTGGAGGAGGTCTTGTAGGTAAATCCTTTACACTATCGTTCACAACCTTTTCCATTTCTTTAAAAGCTTGAATTTGTTTTGAAAGTTTTAAATTATTCGTCTTGTTGCCAATCAACAATTTATTAGGCGGGTAATTGAGAACAATGGAGGTAGTTTGTATTGGTCCGAGCTCTTTCACATTCTCTGTTTCGTCACCTTGCATGATCTTATCAAGCTTCTTCTCCAGATCCTTTTTCACTTCGTCCACAAGCGCTGCATGTTCATCAATTTCGTTTTTGACGCTATCAGGAACCACATTGTTCTTCATTTCTACGATATTCCCCTTCTGTTCGTCTAATTGTTTCAAAAAATCTGTCTTTGTGTCACCAATGTTTTTTAAGTTGTTTTGAATCCGCTTTAATTCACTTCTAAGAGGTGCTTTCTTATTCAGCTTCTTGCTTACCATCTGAAGTAAAATCTCATTTTCTAAATCTTTTGCTTTTTCAACCAACTTACCGTCCTTTACTTTTTTCTCGAGATTCTTTTCTAAGATCTGTTCAGATGCATTCTTACCGATTGTTTCTTGAAGGAGTACATTGTCCATATGAACAGACATATTATTGAAAACTTGTTGCACCTTTTCATCATTTCGTATTATTTTAGGGGAAACTTTCTTCTCAGTCTTTGTTTTCTTTCCAGTCCCTTTAGCTGACACGACGTTGCTTTTACTTGGTGTGTTTTTTTCAACATGATTTGGTGTTTCAATGGCAGGCAGGACTTTTGATAAGGTCGCGTTGATGTCCTTTCTTAATTCGAGTAGTGCATTAATATGAGTTAAAAGCAAGTTATCTTTTGATTGAACAGTATTCACATCATCGTTTAAATCATCCAATAAATTCGAACTTTTCAAATTCGTATTAGCTACATGATCTGTCATTTCAGAAACTTTTTTCTTTGTATCTTTTTTGTCTGAACTACCATCAAAAGATGCCGATAACAGTGAGTTTATTTTGTATTCATGAGTCTTGGTATTAATTTCAGGCTTGCGTGATTTTTTCTTTTTTTTTATCTCTTTGGTCCCAATTTTTAGTATACCTTGATACCCACTGTTCTTTACTTTCTTATTTTCGTGGAAGATGGGGTTGCTTAGAACAGCTGGGTGGTGTTGATTGATCAACTTATTCACCAATTCGTTTGTATCAATACCTTCATACAGATACTCGTTCAAGAATATTTTGGCACCTTCTTTGTCTGAAGAGTCTTTCTTTGTCTCTTTATGTTTCTTCTTCAACTCGTTGTCCTTTTCGTGGTTTACTTTACTTTGAAGCGGAATGCTATCATCAACATAATAGTCGTACATTTGCGCCTTATCTTTCATTTCCTTTTTATCATGATTGGCTTTATTCGTCTTCTGTGCTAAGTCCATGTTTTTATATGCTTCCAGAAAATGAACTTTGCTCGGTTTTTTTATTTTTAGACTTTTGATTCGGATAAAGTTTGGATTTTTTGATTTACCCAACACTAAACGTAGAGGGATTCCTTCTTTGTCATCCTTGTCATCTTTATTCGAATTTTCTTCTTCTTCATTATTATCTTCGTTCTCATTCTCATTTTCTCTATCAAGATTACCAATGACATAGTGATCAACTGGATGCTGATAGTTTGCTTCCTTCAGTCCATTTTTCTCTGTTTCAGTGAACATAAAGGGCGCAGAGGATGAGCCATTGTATTGCATTGGGTAAAGAGTGGTGTACTCCTCATCGTCACCCTCCAATTCCATTTCACGAACATTAGGTACCCCTTCCAGGGATTTCTGATTCTCTTTATTCCCATATAGCTCCTTTTGTAATTGATGGTTTACTGCTTCGTTTAGAATAACTGTCTTTTTGCGTGGACTAACTGCAGTATTATCTACATTGGTCAAACGATTTGTTCCGCTACCTTCATCTCCACTTCCGACGTATTCAGAACTGGCGTGCGACGCTTTCAACATTTTTATGCCGATTCCGATTTGTGGATCCGACGTTACATCATCGCCTTCATCAGCTGTATCTGTGAAAACATACGTACTCGTCGCGTTTTGACTAATCTTGGCATGTGACACTCTCTCAATTCTAGGCTCAGTCATGTTTGTATTGTTTTGAGCAGGGACTGAACTACTCATTTCGATGGGAAAAGCTTTGGCAATCATCTGTGGAAGTGCACTTTCTACTGGCTCAATCTTCTTATCTTTGCGTGGAGTTAGATTATAGCTAGATGCATTGGTTAATATCGGCGACGTCCCGTTTTCTATTAAAGTACCATTTTCAAAACTAGATGCATTGGTTAATACCGGTAATGTCCCATTATATAATGTGGTATCGTTCTCAATATTTGATTTTAAGTTTGTGATAAGGTCTTCTGACTCCACAGCAGTTTCCTTTACTAAAGATACGAGTTCATTCATGACCTCTTTTGCGTCGTTCGCAAAGTGTAAACCTTGATCGTTTTCATTCTTTTGAGACTGTTGTTTTGAAATAGAATCTTTGTTTTGCATGTGGTTTACAATTTTACGTTTATGCACAGGATCCTTTATTAATATGATTGCATTTGATGGAGTCATTTCAATTTTGAGACTCATATTTTTTGGTTTTCGTATAGTAAATGTTGTCATATCACGAGCTGAAAGTATATCTTCTTTTTGATCGTTGTTGTCTTCCTTCTTTGTTGTGCTCCCTCCCTCTGCATCAAACACGGTGGAATGTTCTGAATCTCTTTGCAAACGAGACTTGGAACATGATTTATGATTGGGTGAACACGCTTTCTTATGAACATATCGATATGACCCTGAACGCTCATCGTCTCTTGCTGATTCAGCCTTTTTCTCATTAAAAATACTTTTAATGACATCAATATTAATTGATTCATCTTCACTATTTTCTTTCTTTTTGACAGTCTTTTTTCTCACTACTTTTTTCCTGACAAGTGCTTTATCTTTATTTTTTCTACTATTCACCTTTTCGTCTCTTTTGTTGTTTATAGGGAAATTGGGAACAAAATGAGCGAGCCCATCTAGCCTCAGTGTCTCAAAGTAACTCAATGAATTTGGTTTAATGTTTGCATGGAATGTTATAGGCGGTGATTTGTCAATCTCTTTTACAATGTAATCACCGATTTTTTCTAAGCCTTTGTCTGAAAAATCGACATTTATCTCCGGCTTTTGTGAAGAATGATGTCTGCTACTATCTTCACTATCGTTTTTTTCGTTGCTTGTGCTATTTTTTTGAGTGGTACTTTTACTAGAGACAAATTCCTTTATAAGCTCTTCGTCACTCTTGAACAAGCTATCAACAAAGTTCTTCCCTTCTTTTGCTCTGGTGGTTTTCTTTTCTTCGCTTTTTGTGTTATGTGTAATATTTGAGTCTATTTTGTCACTAGAACTTGTATTCTTCTCGTACTTTTCGACTTTTTCAGCAAATATATTAAATTCAGACATGAGTTCGTTCAACATGTAATCCATAGAAGCGCTATTATTTTGATTGGCTGATTCTTTAAATGACTCCGAATTGGATTGGTTGCTGCTGGCATCTTTATTTGTATTGTTTATCTTCTCGTCTTCTGATAAGAAGATTTTTGGTTCATTTATATGATTGGCTGTATCATTTTGAGAAATACTAAGTGATTTAGTTTGACTAGTTAATTCCTTGCTTTCGATACCTGATTGTTTATCGGTTGCATAATCGCCAGTCATTTTCAGCATTTCCTGTTTCAATTTATCCAGGCTGCTTATTCGAACGTATGTGGTACTATTAGATCGGTTCTCATTCGCTTCAAAATTGGTTACATTTTTCATTTGTTCATCAACTTTATTTGTAATATTTCCAAGTACGTTGACTAAAGTTTGTGTCGTTGTGTTATCTGGATGGCTATCTGTTAATCTGACCCCCTCGGCTGTCTTAGTATCTACATTTGATTTCAGATTTTCCTCACTACTTATTTGTCGCTCCGAGTAAACCTTTGATAAAACTCTATGAACTAAAGAAATGGCGCCGTTTAGAATATTATCGTTTTTATCTTTAATTAGTTTTTGAGTCTTTGAAATAATTGTCTTGATTAATTTCTTTTTATCATGTATAAGAGATTTCATTGGATCATTTTTAGTCATTTCTGAAAATCTAGTCATGCGTTGAATAACTCCTTGGACACTATTGATCAAATAGATAGCTTCTTTTAACAATTTATCGTCTTTGGCTTTTAGCAAAGCTTCAGTTTTTTTTATGATCCTTTTGATCAGTATTCTTTTGTTTTCAATCAGCTTCTTTTTATCTAAAGTCTTTTTTAGACCAGTTGTTGACATGAATGATGCCATGCTCTTACCCCCTTGTTCACCATATTGCATCAAATTCATAGCATTCCGAAGAAAATCCTTTCCTTTGCCTTGCATGACTTGACCAATTATCTTATGCACAGCTCTGTCATTATTTTCATGGATCATTTTGTAAATAAGTGATTTACTTTCTCGTAGCAAATCTTCCTCTTTAATTTTAGACAGCTCATTCGGATTATCTTCGACGCTAACAATTAGCTGATCGTGTGAACCGGGACTCTGATATATGAAATTTCGAGGTAGACCTGTTTCGGATTTATACGGGCAATGTGCATAGTGTCGATAACTATTGATAGTATTACCGAAGTTCGGGTGATGCCGGACATTTTCCACCGGGTTATGTCGACGTGTGAAATGAAAATGACACATCACTGTACGATTGGCCGATTCATTTCTGTGTTGTGTTTTTAGAAATGATTTATTTTTGTATGCGTGATGATAACGTGGATGTTTCAAAACGGGATTCTGCTTCTTAAAATGTCTTTTGTGCGCAGTTTTCAAATGCCGTTTATTTTGCAGAGACTGAAAATTGTGGTGTCCACTGTGATTTGAAGTTGACATTTTTTGATGGTCCTTAATGGAGTGCAAAATGCTTTTTCGTTGCGTCCCACCTGAAAAGCGCTGCTAGAAGAAATAGGATAATGAATACATTGAAGAAACATATATAAATGGGAATTGTATCACACAAACAGACAGACCGGCAAACATTGTAAAACATCAAACTCTCGCACATATGTACATCTTAAGCACCCTCTTTCAATGTTTTGGAAGGTGATATACTAGATGAAGAAACATGAGAGAAACAAATAAGAGAAACAATGTGAAGTATAAATCAAAATATGGAAAGAAATTCAATTTCATTGTACGGAAAAAAGGGCACATTTTCAAAGAAAGTTCGCCTTGTTAAGAAAAATCCGCAAAATTCAGCATTATATGAAAAGTATAGATTTCTTATGATTTGAATCTGAATTATAAGTTTCACAGAAAGAGGAGGAAATATAAGGATTATTCGAAAAATTTTGTAGATTTTATAAATACAACGAAGACTTCGATGTTAAAATTTTGATCCAAAAAAAAAGGAATTTCTACTATTTCTAATATATTACCTTCTCTTCTGACAGTACTTTTGCCACCCTCTTTTTGCAGCCCTAACGCTGAAACGCTATTTCTAAAAAAAATATAGCCATATATCGTTTCTTTAGAATAAGCTAAAAAAACAATATGAAAGAAAAGCGTTTTATTTTGCCATTGATTGCCGAAAAGGAATGTAAAAATCACCCTGTTGGAACAACTAGTTGTTGACACTAAACATGTTTGCATACGCTATTTAGTTGAATTTTTATTCAGTAAAGACATTCATATTTATGGTTTTCAGTCTGTCAGTGGGAACTATTGTCTAGTAGTTGGTGAAAACTAAGTAAAAAAGAACTCAATTATTCTCTCAAATTATTCATTTTACTACAATTCAAAAAATAAATGCCTTATATGATGGGATTCGGCTTTGAAACTCAAAGAACTTATGTCACAGGATCATAAGCATTTTTTTGGGAGTTGGAATATCATACTCTATCAACTGGGTAACGGTATTATCTGCAAGATCTTCTTATTATGCTTATAATTTCGCAACTTTTATATCAAAAAGAATCTGTTGGGAGAAACGAAATGACTCATAATATTTTCTTAAAATTGTTTTAAAATGTAAATCTGCACATTATCTTGGCTGCCCTGTTTGAGTAGCATGTACCCTGCCTAGACTGGATTGGAAGCAATGGTAATGGTAACAATTGGTGCGTTAACAATGATAACTTTAACAAAGAATGGAGAGATTGGGGTAGATTATGAGCTGAACGGCTTTTTACAAAGTAGCAGACTCTGTTGAATTCACAGGGTTGTAATTTTAGTAACAAATCAATCTTTCTGGCTAGTCATTGAGAAAATATCTCATTACAGACGCAATATGATATGATTTTGATAGGGCGGGTTAATTAGCAAAAGAATAATTTTACACTTTTCTCATCATCATTTACGTTAAAACCCCCGAAATTCTACAATTAGTTTTCATACAGCTCCAAGATTTTTTTATAAGTTTAACTATTTAAGCATTAAAAGTCACTCAAAATCACATGTAATGCTATTTCATGATCTATCCTAATAGTTTTTCATCTGAAAATAGAAAAAAAGATTTTTGATAACATTGTTACTAAAAAATTGTTAGATTCGACTGGATTTATTCTCATTTTACATTAGCCTCACTCTGTCATGTCGATATAGTACATGTTTATTAGTCATTTATGTAGTCGATCAATTCGTCAATAATTCAGTCGCATAATTCAACACTAATTAGATCGTTTACTGTGCTCTGTTATGTCGTGATTTTGATTTCGGTTCTCGATTGTAATTCGTCATAGGTGAGCGTGTGTGTCTATGCACATGCACAGGAGTTCTCTTCTCCGTTACGTCGATCAGCCAACTGTACCGTGTCGCATCCTCACTGCTTGGAGGGAGACCTCTTTTCACACTTTTCCCAATTCCATATTTCTTGCCAACTCCATCGATGCGTTGTTTCAACTCGTTATAGAGTGAAGTGGCGTTCTTCACTTCATCTTCGGTCGACAGATTTTCATAAGCGTTCGCAAGACGCGTCAAGTTGGCGTATAGACTCTTAAGAAATTCCTCGTTTTCATTCAAAGCTGAACTATTTGCATCACCGGTGTCTCTAAGTGACGCATTGGTGTTATGACTAACGACGGCATTGATTGATTTACCGTTGAGGTCGTGTAACGGTACATCAATTGATATATCTGGGGTATCTTCGTCATTATCATCAACATCGACCGAATATGCTCGATTTGCACTCACAATCTTACCGGCAACCGAGCCACCTTTGATGATGTCATGATTCTTCAAATCAGCAAAGTTTAGAGTGAGGGTATCGTTGCTATGATTAGATGATAAAAGGTTCTGAGATGAATTGTTATTGCTGTTGTTATGGTTACGCATGTACGTGATTCTAAACTTTAACTGCGTCGGTGTCGTATTGGTCGATTCGGAGACTTTAGGACTCTTTCTTATGTTAAGCCCTAAAATGGCGGTTGTGATGTTACGTGGCTCGTCACTGTTCAAGATCTCAGTTCGATGCAATCTCTTTTCATCGCTCTCCCCATTCTCCTTCTGATAACTCTTGGAGTTGGTGAATATATCGTCGGATTGTGCTAAGCAATCAAGTAAACTCAATGCATTTGGTGATTTGTTGTCAGGATCTATCAAGGTGACGTTACGTTTGCAACCTCTGAACGCTGTGACAAAAGCGTTGTCAAACGTTGACACGTTTTCGATACTGTCCCCGTTTAGGTATTTCGAGATGAGATCTGCAAACGGTGATGTTTCGTTGATCTTTTTAGTTGGGTGGTTTGCTTTCGAGTTTGATGATGGAGTCAATTGCGTTGCATTTTTAATATCCGATACAGTTTTGTTTTGACTGAGGAGCCCTGACGAAGAACTAGCAGACATGTTGGTTGAATACGTTGCGAAGGGGTCAAGATGTGAGCTGTTGTTTTTAGCCGGGGTTGTTATATTTTCTCGCCTGCCGTGCATCTCTAATATTTCCGATGTGTCGTTTTGAGTTGTTGTGTTATTGACAGCACTAAGAATGATGTCAGCAATTTCTGGACCATTTAACTTTTGAAAGGCTTCGTCTAAAATGGGGTCAATGCCGCTGTTTGGCACTGTCGCGTTCTCTTTTTCTGTTTCTGTAGCTGCGCTAATACTTTTTGCTTTTTCTGTTTTCTCACCACCGAGATTGTACCATTTCGGCATGAGTAGGGACTCTATCATGTCATTAACCTCTTCCAATCGATCGTCTGACGAGTTTTTTGCTGTTTCATTTTGTGCTTTGGCGCCTACTCCTAATCTTCCAAACAGCTCACTTGAAGTAGATTTGTTATCCGGTTTGATATTCAAATCACCATGTGTTTTAGACGAATATATGATTGCATTTATACTCGAAGTATTATTATCACCAGGTGTTGCAATTGCCTTCATGTAAATCTTATTCGGGATTTTACCCAAAATCTTTGAAGATATGAAAGTAACATTCCCAATAGTTTCTTGTTCGTCAGATTCCTTCTTCTCCCTTATTTCTTTTGGGGCATGCTTGGGTAATTTAGTTGTTTGAGATTTCACGAACTTACTTGCAGCTTTTGGTTTCGGTTTGTTAGTGAATATCGGTGTCTCTTTAATATTATACTCAGGAAACGCTTGATAGTAGTACCTGGAGTCTGTTAAAGTATTGGTAGGTGCCAAGTAATGAGCCTTTTGGACTTTTGTGACCGTCATTGATTCGGGTGAACCAAGTAATTCCAAAAACCCTGTTGTAGGGTATCGTTTGATGAAGTTAGAATCTGATGGCCCTTTGTTCACTTTGTACGACTCAATGGTGATATTTTCGTGTTTCGATGACGTATTATTAGCTGTGTTCATCGTAACATTCAAGTTTGATGTTTTGTTTACACTCAAACCTGTCGAATTGTCAGTACTGTTCTTATTTCCAATTGAAGTGATTGAAGTCTCATTTCTTGAAGTATTCATAGTTTTGCCAGTCGGATCCAAATCTACCTGTGTAGAATTTGTTAATGTCTTGTTCTCATTTGAAGAACTGTGATTGGTTGAACCGTTAAGGTTAGTGGTGCTGTTTGTTTGTTCCATATTGGTCTCGGTCGCATTGTGTGTATTATTGCCTGTTGACGATTCATTTTTTGTGATTTTGACGTGATTGTCTTGTGTAATGTTTTTATTTCTTCTGTGGTGTTTCACTGTTTTATCTCTACCCACTAGAACATCTCCTTCTTCGCTTGCATAACCTCGTGCCTTCTTACGAATGATGTCTGTTTTCTCTTTCAAAAAGGGTAAAGGTGTAGCTTCTTCTTCATTCATTTTTTGAAGAATCCTTAATTTTTTATCATAATCTCTTTGCTTCAGCATTGCCTTTTCTGCATTTATATTTCGGTAGCCATTCTTCACTATCGGTACAAATCCGTCAGAATCCTCTAACACTAAAACGTTTTGTGTTTTATTTCTACTCATTTTGTTGTGCAGACTAACCCCTTTTGCAATGACATCTGCACCATATACTCTATTGATCATCTTGTCCATGTTGTTTCCGTTCATATTCCGACCAATCCCAATGGCCTTTGTAATTACGTCACTACTATAATCTTTGTTATTTTTAACACGTGTCTTTTTATCTCCCTTTCGTTTCCCAATTCGACCATCGACTAAAATCTTATTATCCCCTGAAAACCATTCACCCTCAGTGGCTTCAATAAACGGTTCTTTAGTGTTAAGGTTTTCTGGAGTTTCACTCTGATCTAGATCGTCAGTGTGCATGAGCATGCTGTCCAGTTTGAGATGTGGATCGGACGATTGTTTTACTTCAGCGTCCGTGTATGTGACGTTTGTGTAGATCTTTCTTGTTTGTTTACGTGGCGTGTCTTCAAGAGTTACATAACCTTCATTATCAAATGCAAAGTCTGTATACGAGTGATAGGAACTATTCTTGAAAATACCATTATTCAAACTGTCCACTGTCGTCACCATATGTCTTTTTGGTCCAACACTTTCAATCAAATGTTTGTGTGGACCAGCTTGAACTATTTTCATGGTTTCACCTGAAAACGCTCGAGGAGCTTCTGCTCTATAAAGTTTGTGCGGATGAAAGTGACCACGTTTCTTTAGTGATTCTCTGTTGTAATGATATTGATATACTACTGATCTAGAAGAGGCGAGCCTTTCATCATCCTCTTGAGATTCTGTGTTTTCAATAGGAAGATCTGCATTGCTTTCCTTCCCAAGACTTGTTGCGTAGGCGATTGGAGGACTTAGACTCACTTGGTCTTTGCGAATAGCATCAGCGTTGATATTTTGAGTCAATTCATCTGTATTACCTTTTGTATTGATTCCAGTAACAAATGCAACTGGATACGTAGAAGTACTTGAGTTGGCAGGTACGACTCCGCGCACATCTCGGTCCTCTTGACCCCATTTCTCAACGTTAATTCTATTACGATGATGTCGGAGATCATAATGATATAACTTCAGCTTATTTTTCATACAGAGCACATTTTGAAAATGTAATGATTTGCCATGTACGCATGCATGCTTCAACAAGACCTTTTTAATTCGCTGACGATGCATATCTCTCATGAATCGCGCTTTTTCACTTGCGTTCATAAAACGCGTCGCATTGTTCATACGTTTCCTGCTTGTCGATAGAACGACTTTGTTGATATTACTTTTTGTGGTGGCTGATTCAACATGATGTTGTTCGGGACTTCGATCGAACGAATTCTCTTCACCATCCTTACAACAATATTTCCTCCACTTCACGGGATTCGCATAACTCTGCGGTAGTTTGACACGCGCTACTTGAGTTTGTCGATTCAAGAAGGGTAGCTGTCGGATGGCTGTAAAAGCAGCACGGTCTCGTATCCAAGACGAGGCTGGTACTGACGAGAGAGGCACTGAAGAGGCTGGGCTGACACGGTTGTATAAAAGATTCCGATAATTCCTGAAACTATTCTGGTCATCAAAGTCAACGATGTTCTTGATTATCTGAATTGTGCTTTTGTCTTCTTCATTCAAATGGATCTTATTCACTTCACCCGCTTTTACGTAGCGGTACATTTTCGAACCGCGTTTATCCCCTCGTCCTTCTGTCAGCTCTTCGATAAGTTTTATGTTGTCACGGCTACTGTGGTGATATTGTTTGTCGTGGTCACGTGTTTTGTGGAATTCTGTTATCTTGCGCATGTGCATTGTGGTGTCGTGGTGTGGACTTACCTTGCCTCTTCGCTTCTTTCTGTGCCGGTGGTCGGCGAAATATTCGAGCTTCGCAGGACGTTCGATTCGATGTTTTGCGTTGTCATCGACTGATTTTGAATGTTTGTTTTTACCTGACGACTTTTTTGTTTTGTGAAATGGAAGCATGATGGTGGGTGGGATGTTGTTGTCTTTTTCAGATGTCAGATGGATAACAATCTAAAAAGTGAGGAAAAAGTTGATAAGAAAATCTTAAAGATAAAGGGTGAAAGATGTTTTAAGAAGCCAAACTTTTACACGCAAAGATTCCATTTGCAACAACTACACATTATCATTGTCTTTTGTATAGAGGTTATGAACAGTTGTATCAAAAGATTTGTTGAGTTTCCTCAAAACATTATTTTTTTTGTAAATCTTATGAGATTTATTTTTTCATTTGATTTCTCATCCCTTCCATTACAATACACCTATGATAAAAAGTAAATGAAAGAAAAACGTGCAACAATATTCTGATGACATTTTCAACCGCTAAAATACTATTGGGGAAGCTAAGCTCATCTTATAGATGCAGAAAATATGTTTGTACATGCAAACCAATTGTATAATCATGCAATACAGATAATTAATGCAAGGGGTAAATCACTCTAAAAATATTATGCACTATTCCTGAATATTCTTATAGAAATCAGATGTCTCGTACACTTTCTGACAAGTGATTTATACCTCAATGAAAATGAAAAGTTAAGTTTGGTCTTACATTTTACATATTATGATAAATCCTTATCTTATGGCTATTACCTTTGTATCTAAGTAAAGTGATGGTTTTGGGTATCAATAAGCCATACAAAATATTTTTTTATCAAAATAGTGAGATAAAACTTAACTTTGTATACAGTTACATAAAAGACATGGTCATGAACAAAAAAATTGATCATGATTGATGAACAAAAAACAAAATGAAGATGACTTACCGTAAGAAGAAAAGATGATTGTTGTGTTCAGGTGTGTGTTTGAATAGAAAGATAAAAAAATGTAAACTAACCAGTGTTGAAAAAAATATTTAGATTCAGGCATATGATATATGAAGATCACTCCGTACACGAATTTGAAATATTTTCATTGCTCCAAATATGTCGAATTTTTAGAAGAACGACAACGTCGCAAATTCGTGTTTAGTGTGTAGAGAGTTCCGCTCTTATCTGCATTTGTTCTTAGAGGTATGCCTTCTCATATTATATCCAATACAGGTGTCTAGATTAAAGCTATAACAGCCATTTGATAACTTGAAAATTACATCCTAAAAATCCAGGTCGTAGTTCAGAGTTTTATGATGTAATTTGCAACCAATCAAACAGACTAACCATAATACTAAAAGAATCATTCAGTTAGGAAATACACTATACAACTTACGTTTGTGATATTCTTAATGAATTTTAGAACGTGTCGATTGGCACATAGATCGTTACCTACACACAGTAAATTGGCAATATAGTGTATTCCCCCTGTACACTGCTCAATTAAAGTATATCCAGTATATGACAGTTGTTTTGTTGAATACTAAAGAAACCAGATTGTTTAAACATGGTTCTGTTCATTCTACACGTGCCTGTTTTCAACAAAATTAGTGCCAGTAGATCTGGAAGACATGCTAAAAAATGGTTTATTTTCTTCTTTCCCAACTAACTAACAGAAAATTTTCTGCATGCACAAAAATTTTCAGTAAGTCTTTAAAAAACAAGAAACAAGGGTTTAGCATAATTAAGTTAGCAGAGGGTGAGAATTAAGCTATCGGGTCAAAATCCTATTAAGGGCCTTAAAACTTTAAACGTAAAAAGAAAAAAATTCCTTTTATGCATGTAAAATGTAGTTTGTCATAGAAAATCTTGAAAATCATGCTTAAAGACGTTTGAAATGCTTGCATGAAATGCTTGCATTAAACTTGACAGCAGAAACACTTGTCAATCAAATAAGCTTATACTTTATCATACTACAGGGTGGAAGAAACCTTTTTCGTCATGCCTATTCAAATTCATCATGATTGAAAATTGCGTGGTTGTCAGATTTTGTAGATATGGAAAGTTCATACCTGCCAAATAGGAATTGATACCAGACAAAAGGTAGTTCGTCAGGTGGTTTCTGCCAAGCATTGCCTTAATATTTTTAGCCGGATGAAAATTAGGGAAATAAAAAATAGTCTACCAGAACTTTGGCAGAACTTTAGCAGAACTCCTTTTGATAGATACTACAGACAACCAATAGATAAAAATTGACAGAATAAAAAATAATGTGTCTACAATATTTTGAATGGCATTTAGAAATTAGAATTAAATAATTTGTAACGATGACCAAGATAGTTTGTTCCATACCCTTTTTAAATTTATTCTAATACGTATTTTATGACCTGGAATTAATTTTTAAAGTAATTCAATAAAGAGATTGAAAGATGTAAGTCTTTCACTAAGTTGTAATGTCGAGTGAGATGACCGGACTTTTATTTTAAAAGAATAATATTTGTAGTATTATACATCCATCATTTTCTATCACCAAAAAGACAAAATATTCAAGAAATCTTTAAGGAAATGAAAACAAAGAAAACATTGTTTATACTAGAATAATTTTTATTATGTACAAAATAGTCAATACAAACACTAATATAAATTAACCTTTTAAAGTTTCACAAAAAAATAAGTTAAAAATTTATCAAATATAGTCACCTGACATTCAGTAAGAGGGGTATAATAAAAAAAAAATTTCTAATAGAAAAACATGCAAATTTCAGCAAACATCTCTGTGCCTTAAATCAGAATTCGGTCTTTTAGGAATGCATTTGTCTTGATTATCTTCTATTTTTTGATCAATAAACAGGACAATAAATTTTGCAGAGACTAAGATTACTGCTGATGAGGATCTAATAAGCAAAATAAATTGATAAATGTGTTCTTAATTAGGGGATATTTATTTTTTGGTATCAAAAAAATATGAAACAATAGGTGCGTATTTTCTTTCTAAATACGTCAAATAAATCAATATTTTATGCAGTTTCTTTTGAAACGCCTCTGTAAAAATAAATTATGTCAGTTAAGAAATAAATCCTAAAAGTAGTTAAAGGCTTTCAATCTTTTTGTTTGTTAAGAAAATTGTTTTGAAAAGTTTCCTTTGACATTTTTGGTTTCTATAAAGGATAAAGCTTGATACGTGAGACGTAACATGCCTTCTCTATGTCCATACAAAAATATAAAAGGAATTTTAGAACCATGTTCAAGGTATAACATCCAAAAAATTTCTGTTAAACAGTTTTAATGGTATAGTCGCTCTATGATCCTTATGTACAAATGTTGAACGGACTCTGCATTGGACGAAATAACGACTGGTGATTGGTAAAAATCGGCAGACATTTCCAAAAAACCCGTAACACATTTTTGGTATTTGAGCAAAAAAACCGGTAAAAAATCGATCATCATATTAGAGTATGAAAAAATTTTAATAAAATGACGGCCTATTTATATTTTCTAAATTTCCTTTTTTTTCTTCTCAGTTAAATGACCATTACATGACGCAACCAAAAAATTTAAAATCTCTCCGCTCGGGCGGAGCCCTTAAGTAGACGTTGCAATTAGTAAAATTATCGTCGAAACAAATCTCCTTATTTCGCACACTGCTCTTCTAACCAAATAAAAATCGATGCGTAATTGGGGACAGCCGTAAACATTGATGAAGCGAACACCACCAATCTTTTATTGCAATGACCACTTTGTTATATTGAACCATTCAACGCTCCTTGTTCCCACTGCAGTATATTTCTTAGGCGCACCAAATCGAATATTCTCGTCTCGGGTAAACTCTGATTAGCTTTGTACGCATAAGCATTCCCATTTTCCTGAGACGAATTCTCCATACCTGCAAATGTTGAAATATAAAACAGAGAGGCCTCTGCTGCAAGCATCTCACCGGTTTGTTTTGATTCACTGTTTAGGTTTCGGTCAATCTTTAATTTGCACATAAGGATAACGGAGCAGCTAAAAAAAAAATTAGTTAGTCTAAAAAATATTTTTACAAAATTCTGAAAAATACTAATCCAATAAACATGGAATCGCGCATGCGCTTGTTTTAGTGTGTAAAAATCTTGATTCGAACTCTTCTAGAAGTTTGTCTTACTTATCATTTTCCCGCGCATTTTTATCGTCAAAAACCTTTATCTCTTAAAAGACGCATATGGATCTGGAGGTTCAAGTTTCTCTTCAGAAGGATGCTTATCACCTGCATTGTTCATAGCACCTTCATTATTATTTTCTATTTTCTCAGTTTTATCATTTTCATTACTATCAACCGCAAAATTATGTTTCAGACCAAGTTTTTTAATTGTTTCTAAAATAGTCTCTGGATATGATGTTTTGATGCTACTCTCTGAGCTTCCCTCCGAGGTAACATCATTACCAGTTAGAGCACTCTGTTCGATTGGTTTACTTGTCGTTGCATCAGCGCCTAAATCAGACACACGTGTAAGATTGTTGTACAGTCTGTTCATGTCTTCGTCGTTAATTGTTGAGCTTTCGGATGAACTTGCAGCCAGACCGTTGAATAGTTCCTGTAGATGATTGCTTCCACTACTCCTTTGTAATCCGCTCGTACTTCCGTTCCGTTTTCCTGTAGGAATTGTCGCTCCTAAAAGCACATCGTTAACTACTGCAGGTGGTTCAGCATTGTCTTCAACCTGGATCGTTTTATCCTTATCTTTATTCTGAATGAACTCGACACCCTTGCCGATTGATTTATCGACTGTTGTACCAGCTATCGTTTTATCTGACGTTATGTCGTCAAGGAATCGATTTGTGACGTCGTTTTCTAGTTTCTCTACTTCAGCGTCGCTCACGAATTTTTCTTCGTTCGCAGAGTTTTTTGATGAACTCACAGGCGTACCACCACTAGTCGAATCACTATTTGATTTCGTTTCTACTTCGTTCGTCAATTGGTCTTGTTCTGGTTTAAAGAATTTATTGATATCTGTTGGATCTAATGCTTTCGATACCTCGTCTAGGTTTTTAATGAACGACACTGGTTTACCTGCATCGTTACTTGTATCGACTTTATCAATACTTGTCTGTCCGTTCTGACTGGCAGTTGCTGCAGTCTTTTCCAACAGATGATCTGAATTGGCGTCATCGCTTATGTATTCGGTCTTGGCGACTTGTAGAGGGCTATGTGTTTCTACGGACACTGTTTTGATTTTCAGCGGCTCTTCTTCGTTAATTTTGATCATTTTCAATAGAGTCTCCTGATCTGGGTCCGAAGGAGTTGCAACAGATGTTTTAGTGCCCGTTTCTAAATGTACGTTATTTTCCAACGCTCCTATCCCGGGGAGATTCTTTATTCGTTTTGAGATAAACAAATCGACGTCTTTGTTGTATTTTCCAGCATTTTCATTGTTATTGTTTTCTTTCATTGCTGCAGATAACAATGTAGCTGCTTTCTTCATTTGGTTGATATTTTGATTATCATGAGCTGTCCTATCATCAGCTAATAACTGTTTAACATAGGTCTTTAGTTTTTCTTTCGTTTGATTAATCTTGTTGGTTTTTGATTCTTCGATTGTATTTTCTTCAATCATGTTTTGTGCACTACTAGGCGTATCATCTTTTAGTTGATTCGACTTATCATTTGTCGCGTCCATTGATTTTAGTGATTGTTCAACAAAAGAGTTAGAATCCTCTAGTGCTGAAGAAGATCGATCCGTATTCTCAGAACTCATATGATCAAGAATTTTGCTTGACTCGCTCTCAGTCTCATCAGCTATCTCATGAAACTTTGTAGCTTCCTTTTGAAGTAGATCTGTAATTGATTTGTTTACTGAATTTTGATCGTTTGAAATTTCTGCTTTTTTATTCGGTTTTCTACCGACACCTGGAATAACTTCCGGTACATCGGATTCTTTGATAGTACGTATACCAGAATTCTCACTGAGGTTGACTTCAGCAGATAACTCATCTTTACCTCTTTCAACTTGACTGACTGTAGCGGTATTTGGTAGGTTTCCGGTTAAGGTCAATGAAGAGCCTTCGACCGGTTTACTTAGCGGTTCTTCAGCACTTTCTGGTATCTTCTCTGCTTTCATTTGTACATGCCCCTCTGTTTCAATATCAGATTCTATCTTCGCCCATTTATTAATAAATGATGCCAAGTCGTGGTCAATATTAACTAGTTTTCCCGACGCATCAGTCAATCCCTTTTTCAGAAATTTCGGAAGGCCATCTTTAGCTAGAGCATTCTCTTGTATAGGATCTATATTCTCAGTAAATTTCTTCATTTCATTTACTTTTGAAATATCTTTCACATGGCGTGATTTACTCCATAAGGAAAGAATATCCCCTAATTGTTTGACCTCCCCGGGGCTCAACTTACCAATAGCTCTCATAACGTGTGGGTACCTGCGCAAGCCCTTATAGAGATATTTGGGCATCATGGCTACTTTACGTGTCCCTTCAATAACGTCTTTCTCTTCAGCCATCGCTTTGTTTTCAAGTTCTGTTGGTATGATAATCAATGGAAGAGCTTCTGTGTTTGTTTGAGCGTTTGCTTCATCCGAGTCACTCATCTGACTTTCGATGTCAGTAAACTCGTCGTCATCTTTTGCCGTTGACATGTTATTCTTAATCATAGATGCGATTATATTATGCGCTTTTGCTTCTTCTAGTTTGATATTATGATTGATGAACTCGTTTGCAAATTTCATACCATCTGCAGATGCAAAACTGTTCAGTCCTTTATTGATAAACTGGTCGATGACATGACTATCTTTTATACCAGCCTTATTCAAGATCTCCTCTTCTTGTAACAAGCCGTCCTCATAACTCTTGTTCAATGATTTCTTATCAGCCTGGGCTTGTCCGGTCAAGCTGTCAAACAAAGAAACACGTGTACGGCGTTTTCCGTTTTTGTCTATAAGAAAATTTTCGTTGGCGTTATTATCATCACTTTTAGTAATTTCATTTTCTTCTGTTCTGTTTTTTAACTTAGCAGATGGAATTTGATATGTATTCTTTCTCACTGGTATAGTTACAGACCTTTGTGTAGCTGGTTCGATTCCATTTTCAAACGACTTAGTAAATCTGATTTTTTTTGATGGCATATATTTCTTTACAGATCCCTTTTTAGATAACAAAGAAGGGTCTGTATAGTGTACAAATGGGGATTGGAGATCGATGTCTTTCTGGAAATCAGATGATTTCCCAGCGGGGAAGTCATCGTCAGTTAGTATTGTCGCAGGAGTTTGTTCGACTTGTTGCTTCCCGACAGCAGACACGACATCTTCTTGGGGGACTGGAGGAAACACATCTTCTGTCGTTGCATCTGTATCGTCATCAGTATTGTTGCTTATCGTGATGTACTCCATCGTTGTGTCTTGTTGAACGTTTGATCTACTGATCGAAGGGATATCCTTTTGCTCCTGTTGACTTTTATACTCGACATTTGGCTTGCGTTCAGTTAATTTCTTATCTCCTGAACTCTCTCCTTTAAATAGTTTAGCTGGTGGACTGTTTTTTGCTATGCTGGTAAGTCTCACAGAAGCATCGTTGGAAGCAGCAGCTACCTTCTGTTCAAGGGCATTCACCTCAGCGGCTTTTGATATGGAACTGTTGATGAGACTTGCAATAGGATTCATGTGAGTCATATTCAGTACCTTTGCCGATGTTTCGCGAGGTACATTTCCTAATTTATTCAAATCAAGTACGAGTCGGGCTTTAGCGATTGTGTCGCTCAATGCCGTTGCATTAACAAACGGGGACCCGCCAAGGTTTGGTTTATAACCTTTAGCGAATTTCTCGTTCATGTCTTTTATATGTTCTCGTGCAGCCTTCGTACTTTTTGCGAATCGTTCATCGTACGTTTCGTTGTCTTTCGGCGTATCGAAGTTCATGTTGTTAATGAGTTTTTCAGATGCTGCAGCAGTTTCGTTCACCAACGCTTCCAACTCTTCCATTGCATCTGCAGCATCAGTTGGTATTTCCGCAGCATCGAGATTCTCGTCTAAACCTCGGTCTTTTTTTGTTAATACGTTATCGTCATCGTCTTCTAGTATAAGGTGAGGTTTGAAATACGATTTAAGGTTCTTTCGCGCTTTTGATTCATACGCGTGATTGGTGTGTTTAATGACGTCATCAATCTCTTGTTCATCATTTTTTATTGGAGCTGTTCTCGGTTTTAATGTCGTTATGATGATCGGGTTATGTTTAGAAGCCGATTTATGTCCGAGAGGGTACGGTATTGAAGCAAAAATTGTACTGTTACTGTTCTTTTTTCCTTTTTTATTAGTTTTGTTAGCCGGTGTTTCCGGTGTTTTGTAAGTAGTTTCGGGTGTTCTTAACGATGGGTTCACATCGTTGTCATTGAATTTTGCCTTCTGGAGTTTTGCTGCTTCTTGGCCGTGTTTTACAGGTTTTTCTTCGTGTATGATAGATTTACTGGGTGTGTCGGGTGTATCGGGAGTATCTGGGGTGTCCGGAGTGTCATCCGGCGCTAAAGCAGCCTTTTCCGGTGTCGATGATTCACCCCGTGAATCTGGAGATTCTGTTTTATTGAGAAGTTTTGAGAAATCCTGTTCTTCAGGAATATATGGAACAGGCGTGTTGATAATTGGTTCATTCAGCGCTTCAGTTACAGGTGCAACCACACTAACAAGAGATGCGTTTTTTGGCTCGGTGGATGGCTGGGCAAGTAAACCTTCTTTTAATTGGAGTATGAATGGATTATCTGTATTCCTCGTCTCAACATCTGTTTTCTCGACTTGGACAACGTCATCTGCTGCCTCGGAAGCAAGCTGATGTAACGTTGCCGCTGTCTGAGCTTGATACGGACTGTCGATACTATCCCGTGACATATTATTTGCTAAATTTATAAGCGTCATTTTACTGATCTTATTCAGATGGATATCTTTTAAACCGGTTTTTATTTCTTGAACTTTTGTTGTTGTTTCATCTCCTCCCCTTGTATCGGCCGTTGCAAACATCGATGGGGGTGCAGAAGAATCATTTAGCAACATTTGCTGAACATGTGGTATTGTTGAACTTTCAACATCTTTACTGACTGCATCTTGTTGTTTAGGTTTTAACGAAGCATCATCCTCAAGTTCCTTCAACATTTCTCTAGCTTCTTTTACCTCTTCAGGTTTCGTCGCAAATATACTTTCCTTTTTACCTTTTTTCGATTCATCTTTGTTTTTGCGAACATTTTTTGTCCATCTTTCAACGACTACTTTTTTACTACCTGTCTGTACCTTGCGTTCATTATTTCCCGCCATTGGTACTGCAAATTTACTTTCTTTGATTTCATCTTCGCGTTCTACTGTTACCATGTCTGCTAAATCTTCTTCCGAGTATTTCTTGTTGTCGTTCGGTAAAGTTGATGTTCGCTTTTGAGTATCCCGAACTTTCGAGATGACAGGTTGTTCAAAATATTCTTCGTCAGATTCTTTGATTGACGTATACGGAGTTCCGTCCGTTTCAGAATTTGCCGGAATATGATTAAATACCTTCAAATTTAAATCTAAAAGTTCACTCCCGTGTTGAGAATTTGACTTAAGACTAAGGTTTTCTTCGTCTGGTATAACTTTTTCCATAGTAACGTTCTCTTTTGATCTTTTCTTTGACAGGTTATCATCATTGCTTTGAATTAATTTTTCATCTTCATTTCCTACATGTTTCTGGCCAAGTCTGATGACTCGTTCGCCACCGGAATCGCGAGGTGTAGGATCAGGGGGTATGGCAATGATATCATTTATGTTATTGACATTTTGTGCAAATGTTTCTTCTTGTAACGGCTTCTCCACTTCCTTTTTTATTGAAGAGGACTCCTTGTTGTCATCTAGTTCCCCGTCGTCTGCATTTTGTTGTAAAGCCTTACTAAGAGTATTATCACCCTCTTCGTCATCATAAGACTTGGAATGAGTCTTTGCTTTATAACCCAATTTCTTTCTATTTATAGTACTAGAATCACTGCTTGAATCATCGTTCTTGTTAAGTTCGGGATCTGCAAACGACTTATTCACTAAAGTCATAAGATTTTTCCTCTCCTTGAGAATCTGATGAGCTTTTGTTTTTATTTTTGATGGTAACTTGTCGACAGCATTCTTGATGACTTTCTTCCCTTCGATCAGTGTCTTCAGTTTGTTCTTCATTGCGTTCAACAACTTTGCATTCTCTTCTTTTTCAGCGTATTTTGCAGATGCAGATAAAGTTTTACCTGTATATTTATTTGCTGGTTGTTTCACGTTGGCTTCTAAACTCTCCGTACTATCTTCAGCTGTTGATTGGTTCTCATTTAGTTTGCCCGCTTCTTGCGATGAGTCATCATCTACCATTCGAGCTGGAGCACGCACTAATTCTGCTTTCGTGTCACGTGCCACTTCTTCAGTCTCGACACGTGCTGGTGCCCAGGCTGTGTTCGGTTTATCATTGACAATTCGAGCTGGTGCCCAGGCTACTAATGTTTTTTCAGACTCTTCCCCATCGTGTCCTGATTCTTTCACTTTCTTTTCCTTGTAGAGATACTTCTTCCATTCTTCTTCTTTCTCTTTATCTGCAACGTCTAAACTCTTTAATGCGTTTTTCGCTGTCTCTTCGAGTTGTTTTTCGGCTGTACCGACAAGATCGTCGGATTTATCGTTCTTATCGCCGATCGTTGTTTTGCCGACAGTTACAGGTGCGTCTTTTCCGACAGTTTGATCGATACCAGCATATTCGCCAACGGTGACGGTCTTTGTGATGTTGTTGTCGATGGTACCGTAGACCTAAAAGGAACAAGAAATATAAATTAGTTGTGTACTTACTATAATGAGAAACATGCAAAATGTGAAAACATACAATATATGGAGTAACGGACTACGGGAATGAGACTTCTTGTCTCATAATTAACTGATCTTTATGTGTTTAAAATGATTTTCAATTTCAAAAAAGAGATTTGAAATAACTTTTAAATGCATAAATTCAATAACTGATGGATCGGAAATTTCTTTTCTGTAATCGGCATTTTACTTTATGGACCACTATTAAACTTGTTGCGATGAAATAAACAATTAATATTTTGTATAAAATGAAAAGTGATAGAAATTGTGGCAATTTATATTCTTTGGGAATCTCTTTTAGAATCGGTTTCCGTTAATGCAAAAATGACAGTCCAAATTCTTGTATCATACTAACACTTATAGAACAATCATTATCGACATCACCAAATATCTATTATTCTATATCATAGGCACTATATAAGATCACATACATTCTTTATTTATCTAAGCAACTAAACGTCGTCATTGGTTAAGTTTCTTTTGTCTCATCACAAATTACTACTCAAGTTACTAAAGTTGTCTCATGGCAAGTTACTACTCAAGTTACTAAAGTTGTCTTTTGGCAAGTTACTACTCAAGTTACTAAAGTTGTCTCGTGGCAACTTACTACTTATGTTACTAAAGTTGTCTGATAGCAAATTTACTACTTAAGTTTCTAAAGTTGTCTCATGGCAAGTTACTACTCAAGTTTCTAAAATTGTCTCATAGCAAGTTACTACTCAAGTTACTAAAGTTGTCTCATGGCATATTACTACTCAAGTTACTAAAATTGTCTCATAGCAAGTTACTACTCAAGTTACTAAAGTTGTCTCATGGAAAGTTACTACTTAAGTTACGAAAGTGGCTCCTTTAATCTTAACGTCTTAGAAACCTCAATGCCATTAAATGGCATCCAAGTATTCAAATTAATCATTTGGTTTATTTAGCGTTTATATACCTGACTATTGATAAAATGAAAATAA
This sequence comes from Nanomia bijuga, assembly GCA_032273505.1. Lineage (NCBI taxonomy): Eukaryota > Metazoa > Cnidaria > Hydrozoa > Siphonophorae > Agalmatidae > Nanomia > Nanomia bijuga. Next base: position 243 of record JAUKPT010000083.1, on the reverse strand, counting down.
AAATAATAATAAAAATATAAAAGAAGCGACAGGTGCATGATTTTGTCAGGTATAGAAAATCTCATGAATAGATTTTGCATCTTTTATCACGTGGACGCATGTTTCAATATTTTTTTTTTCAACATAAGATCTTTAAAACAATAGCGCAACGAGTGGGATTTTTAAAAGTTATAAGTCGGTTGGGTTTCAGGGGGTAACGTTTTAAAAGCGAGTTTCTTTTGTAAAAAACTAATCCTCATTGTT